>JARQOD010003349.1:0-65956 GCA_033576555.1 Oophaga sylvatica | reverse complement strand
ATTTTGTAATTCTTCAAAAGACCTTATGCTCTCCATTTGGTGCGCCATGTAGTGGTGGTAGGGCACTAGCAGACAGCCAGTAATTGGGAATAACGCATTGGCCGCAATCAAGAGCTGTGTAGATAATTGAACCTGTGGGGCTTGATGTGTGATTAGGTATGTGAAGCCCGCCTGCTGAAGGCCTAAAACACCAGAATCCCAGCCCATTACCGTCTGATCTCTGATAGGACCTCTTGCCAAATGGCTGGATATTTCTGCAGGACCACCAGATATGGAATAGAGAACCGTTGCAGCGCTAAAATCTCCAGCTTTACGCCGAAGGAGCTAGGCCGTAAGCAACAATTTCTCTGGGGTCTTATACCACCGCGAAAGTATTTTAAAAAATGGTTTTCTTAAAGTCTAACACATCGTGAATAACCTTGGGGTGTGGTGAAATTATCACACTTTTGGTTGTGCGTAAACGATATTCCTAGTTCTCTCTCCCATGAGTCTAAATATCCGGGAAGATGTTCTCTGAGTCTGAATCAGGGCGGGGGAAATATCCGAAATGGTTGTGAGCGCGAGTGAGTGGTACTCAATAAAGCATCAAAAGAGTTGGCAATCTCTTCATGTCCATCAGTCTGAGGGCCCCTGACATGTTTTTATGAAACCTGATATAAGAAAATTTGTGCCCTTACCCTGATATAGGTCACGCAGTTCGTCCTTAGAGGGAATAGTTTTCCCGTGTAGTATGTCTCGAATAGTAAGTGGCTAAGCCCCTCCCCACCAGCTAGTAGTCATTGCATCAGCAGATTTCAGAGAAATGCGGCAATAGGTTGCAGGCGAGACAAGAGGGTATCTTGTTGCAGTTGGTGTCTATATTTAAGCCAGTCAGCTGAGCTCCGCCAAATAATAATGCTCAGTATTGCGTGTGTTATATCTATAGTATTACCCTTCAAAGAAGGGAACCTAATTCCTGTTCCACTGTGCGACCCGTTGATGTCAGTTTCTTAGGGTCCAGCGCTAAAGGTCTTGTAGGCTGACATATTCTAGCCAGCGCTGTAGCTGTAGCGCTTCGTAGTACTTTTGCGGATCAGGTAATCCCAATCCTCCCGCAGTTCTGTGTCTGGTCAGTAATTTATAAGTTAACCGTGGGCGTCGTTTATTCCAGACTAGAGTTGAGCATTCCGATACCGCAAGTATCGGGTATCGGCCGATATTCGCTGTATCGGAATTCCGATACTTAGTTCCGATATTTTTCATATATCGTATACCGGAATCGGAAGTGCCCATAATTCTTTGAGAGGCAATGTGATTTTAGTCAGCCAATGAGGAATCCTAAGAAGTGTGGGCATATCCTGTAATGCTGCGGTCATGTTAACTAATGGCATGGCTGTGATTGGATGCTGAAATGATGTCAGAATGCACTATAAAAGGCGCCGCCGCCATTTTAGCGTCACTGTGCGTGAATTCAGTTAGGGACAGAACGCTGCTCTGCTGACTCTGAGGGACAGTTAGAGATTGCGATTTTGTGTACTGTGCTTTAGGCAGGCTAGTTTACCAACCGCTGTGTAAAGCTTCCTTTTGCCTTGCAGTGTTGTTTTAACAGCTCTGTGCAAGGTGTGTGTGTGAGAGTGCAGGTGACGCTGCAGGTTGCTCTGCATCCAACGCTGTTTGTAGGCATCTGCATGTGTCACTCAAGACTCTTTTTTTTTTCTTTAGTGTAATTCTTGCTTCTCCATTCAATAGAAATTATAGTGTGACGCGCTTCCATCCGTATACAATACATTGGTTGCAAATACTATAGAAGTACACAAAGGAGCCTTTCAGAGATAGTGAACAGTTGTGTGCAGTGTTCACTCTAGTCTGTGAGGTTTTTTTTTTTTGAGTGCAGATAACGCTCCAGTTAGTTCTTGAACCACTGCTGCTTGTACTCTGCTGAGCGTGTGTCACTGCCTCATCCTTGACATTTTTCTCTAATTGGTGCTGCTCATTCTATTTAAAAAAAAAGGAAATCTATTAGTGTGACGTGCTTCCATCCGTATCCAATACATTGGTTGCAAACACTATACAAGTACACAAAGGAGCCTTTCAGAGATAGTGAACAGTTGTGTGCAGTGTTCACTCTAGTCTGTGAGGTTTTTTTTTTTGAGTGCAGATCACGCTCCAGTTAGTTCTTGAACCACTGCTGCTTGTACTCTGCTGAGCGTGTGTCACTGCCTCATCCTTGACATTTTTCTCTAATTGGTGCTGCTACATTCTATTTAAAAAAAATGAAATCTATTAGTGTGACGTGCTTCCATCTGTATCCAATACATTGGTTGCAAACACTATAGAAGTACACAAAGGAGCCTTTCAGAGATAGTGAACAGTTGTGTGCAGTGTTCACTCTAGTCTGTGAGTTTTTTTTTTTGAGTGCAGATCACGCTCCACTTAGTTCTTGAACCACTGCTGATTGTACTCTGCTGAGCGTGTCTCACTGCCTCATCCTTGACATTTTTCTCTAATTGGTGCTGCTCCATTCTATTTAAAAAAAATCAAATCTATTAGTGTGACGTGCTTCCATCCGTATCCAATACATTGGTTGCAAACACTATAGAAGTACACAAAGGAGCCTTTCAGAGATAGTGAACAGTTGTGTGCAGTGTTCACTCTAGTCTGTGAGGTTTTTTTTTTTAGTGCAGATCACGCTCCAGTTAGTTCTTGAACCATTGCTGCTTGTACTCTGCTGAGCGTGTCTCACTGCCTCATCCTTGACATTTTTCTCTAATTGGTGCTGCTCCATTCTATTTAAAAAAAATGAAATCTATTAGTGTGACGTGCTTCCATCCGTATCCAATACATTGGTTGCAAACACTATAGAAGTACACAAAGGAGCCTTTCAGAGATAGTGAACAGTTGTGTGCAGTGTTCACTCTAGTCTGTGAGGTTTTTTTTTTTTAATGCAGATCACGCTCCAGTTAGTTCTTGAACCACTGCTGCTTGTACTCTGCTGAGCGTGTCTCACTGCCTCATCCTTGACATTTTTCTCTAATTGGTGCTGCTCCATTCTATTTAAAAAAAATGAAATCTATTAGTGTGACGTGCTTCCATCCGTATCCAATACATTGGTTGCAAACACTATAGAAGTACACAAAGGAGCCTTTCAGAGATAGTGAACAGTTGTGTGCAGTGTTCACTCTAGTCTGTGAGGTTTTTTTTTTTTGAGTGCAGATCACGCTCCAGTTAGTTCTTGAACCACTGCTGCTTGTACTCTGCTGAGCGTGTCTCACTGCCTCATCCTTGACATTTTTGTCTAATTGTTGCTGCTACATTCTATTTCAAATAATTCAAATCTATTAGTGTGACGTGCTTCCATCCGTATCCAATACATTGGTTGCAAACAATATAGAAGTACACAAACGGGCCTTTCACAGCTACTGAACAGTTGTGTGCAGTGTTTACTGTAGTCAGAGGTTTTCATTTTTGGAGTGCAGATCCCGCTCCAGTTAGTTCTTGAACCACTGCTGCTTGTACTCTGCTGAGCGTGTCTCACTGCCTCATCCTTGACATTTTTCTCTAATTGTTGCTGCTACATTCTATTTCAAATAATTCAAATCTATTAGTGTGACGTGCTTCCATCCGTATCCAATACATTGGTTGCAAACAATATAAAAGTACACAAACGGGCCTTTCACAGCTACTGAACAGTTGTGTGCAGTGTTTACTGTAGTCAGAGGTTTTCATTTTTGGAGTGCAGATCCCGCTCCAGTTAGTTCTTCAACCACTGCTGCTTGTACTCTGCTGAGCGTGTCTCACTGCCTCATCCTTGACATTTTTCTCTAATTGTTGCTGCTACATTCTATTTCAAATAATTCAAATCTGTTAGTGTGACGTGCTTCCATCCGTATCCAATACATTGGTTGCAAACAATATAGAAGTACACAAACGGGCCTTTCACAGCTACTGAACAGTTGTGTGCAGTGTTTACTGTAGTCAGAGGTTTTCATTTTTGGAGTGCAGATCCCGCTCAAGTTAGTTCTTCAACCACTGCTGCTGTACTCTTCTGAGCGTGTCTCACTGCCTCATCCTTGACATTTTTCTCTAATTGGTGCTGCTCCATTCTATTTCAAATAACTCAAATCTATTAGTGTGATGCGCTTCCATCCGTATATAATACATTGGTTGCAAACAGCCTTTTTGTTAAGGTACAGTATTATATCGACATTGTACAGGTGTCGCTATTCAGTCTGATAACTGGATATCATTCACCTTTTCTATCAGTTGTCGTTGTTTCAGCAAAACTTGCAGGTATATATTTAGCTATTGTGAGTATGCACTATTGACTTTAACAAGGTAATGCATGAGTTTTGTTACCGATTCTCATTTTTACATGATGGACCTTTATGATATGGGTTGTTAAATTTGTAATTAAATATGTATTTTTTTAAATGACACAAATATAAGTGATGTTGAAGAGGACTAGTCCTACATCCATTGTTTGCACAATATTACAGGTGTTCATCACGTCCCTTAATCAACAATGGATTATTAAATTTACTTGTATGCTTTTATTTAAAAGCCAATAACACTGAAGGCTAATCTTCACACTGCAGCTGTTGTCAAAGTTCAACCCACATTATGCACTTCCAACATTGCAGCATTTGAGGCATGATGTGAGTTGGATTTGTCTAAGTTATGGAGTGACAAGGTTCACCATCAGTACCCTATAGCATAAGTAGGCTTTTGTGTTAGCATTTGTGTTCGACATGTGGATATCTGCAGTAATATGTCACAATTATTTTGTTACAGATTTGTGACAAAGACTAATAATTTTATGGTTTCAAAGGTGACGTTTCACTTGTTTACAGCTTAGAAATAAGGGTGTAGCCTCTTATCCATGTGTAGCAGTAGCCACTTTAACATGTCATGTTTTTTCAACATGTGTAGCTACCTAGCAGTAATTTTTGCCGGACACACAGCAGGGGAACAGCAGGCGTTACTGAACCCCACAAACACATCAGCGATTGTTTTGATCTGTGCATCCAACACTTCTGAGCAGCAACTGGCAGTGTTGTAGCCCAGGCAGTAGAGTTCAGGTGGTAGAAAGATGAACATAACAGGAGACATGGATAACGTTGCCAACCAGTTATTTAATCTGAAACCGGACAGGCAAATTCATGAGAGATCCATGCCTTGTTCATTTTCTGAAAAGTAAGCCGGTCTACATTATCGGAGGATAGTCGCATGCTATGGTCTGTTAGTACACCACCTGCAGCACTAAAGAAGCGCTCCGATAATACACTGGCAGCAGGGCAAGCCAGCACCTCCAATGCATACTGGCTAAGCTCTGGCCATGTATCCAGCTTAGAGACCCAAAACTTGAATGGGGAAGAGCCATCTGGGAGTACACTGAGAGGCCAAGACATGTAGTCTGTCACCATCTTACGGAAACTTTGCCTCCTGCTGACTGGAGCCGTCTCGGATGGTGTAGACATTGGTGGCGCTGCCACAAAACTTCGCCACATTTGGAACATACTGGTCTTGCTGTTGTGAATGTGCTAGAAATGAATTTTGAGCAGAAGCTCCCTCTGGTGGTTACAAACAGTACTGAACTATCCAATGAAGATTGTGAAGATTGGAGATCAGGTGTTACTGACTGGTGTTATATAAGGGAGGTTCCCTCCCATCAGGGTTGACGGTGATCAATTGTTCTGGTCTCATCTTTGATTCCTGTACACTTTGTAGCTTGCTGTTTCGTGCCTGCATCTTTTTCTAACAGATAAGACATTTTCTTCTTTTAGTTTTTTGTGTTTTTTTTGGCATTTTGTCCTGCACTTCTGTGGGGGTCTGCCGGGTCCCCTTGGGGGGCTTGTGCTCCTCTCAGTTTAATTCAGCCACTGTTGTTTGTTCATTTAACCTTTTCCACTTTTTTCTGTGGCTGCTGTTTAGTTTTTGTTACACCAGAGAACTAATTTAGGTGCTAGAGGTCGTGTCATCTCAGGTGTTTTTGTATTTAGTAGAGTTGGTACTTTTCAGGGTTTTTTGTGATTGCATAAAGTGCCCTTCCTATCCTTTTCTATTTATGAAGTTTGAGCCCCAACGTTTGCTCATACTATTTTCTGTCTGTGTCAGTATTTCTTCTTGTCTAACCGCCATTACATGTTTGGGGGCTTTCTATGTTCTTTGTGGATCTGCTCCGGGGCAGATAGCTTTCCTCTTTCTATCTTTAGGTGTAGTTAGCTTCTCAGGCTGTGACGAGGCGTCTAGGACCAACGTAGGTACACTCCATGGCTGCCTTTAGTTGTGGTGGTTAGTCAGGGTACTGCAATCCCATAGATTCCAACCTCTCTGGTGTATTGCCTTTTTTGCCTGCTCTCCTCAGCTACCAAATCATAACATCTTGCCCTGTGCAGAGGCGCTGCTTGTGCTCCCTCTTGTTGCAGAGCTGTCTCCACTGCCTCGACGCACAGAGCTGCTTTGTAAAGCAGTAGTAGCAGCAGTGCTCTCGGCTGTAATGGAGAACATTATGGATTGCACCAGTGTGTCTTGGTACTCCCGTATTTTACGCTCCCGGTTCAACGGTGTGATGAGGCTTTGTAAGTTGTCCCGGTAGCGAGGGTCTAGGAGGGTGGACACCCAATAATCAGACGTGGTGAGAATGTGGGCGATGCTGCGGTCGTTTCTCAGGCACTGCAGCATGAAATCAACCATGTGCTGCAGACTCCCAACTGGCCAAGAAACGCTGTCCCCTGCAAGAGGCGTCATCTCTGCCCGCTCTGCATCACCCCACCCTCGCTATACATACTGACTAAAGCGTTGTGTACCTCCCTCTGGAGCGATGTCTTCCTCCTCCATTGACTCCTCCTCATCCTCCTCACAAAGTGAGCCCTGCCCAGCCCTTTGTGAGGAACTACGTTGCGCTGACTGTTCAGAAGGTGACGGAATTTGTGACTCCTCATCCTCCACCTCTTCCAAAACCTCATCCCTTAGTGCTTGCATTGTTTTTTGAAGCAGGCAGATAAGGGGGACAGTCAGGCTGACTAGTGCATCATCTGCACTCGCCATCCGCGTTGACTCATCAAACGCACGCAAAACGTGGCAGATGTCCTTCATAGAGTCCTTCGCCAGTCCTTACACTGGCTGCCCATTCATTATAGTATCCAATTCAAAGTACTGGTTGTCACCCACAAAGCTCTCCACAGTGCAGCATCCCCCTACATCTCCTCCCTCATTTCTATCTATCGGCCTAAACGACTGCTGCGCTCTGCAAACGACCTTCGACTAACCTCTGCACTAATCCGTACCTCCCACTCCCGACTACAAGACTTCTCCGTGCTGTGCCAATCCTCTGGAATGCTGTACCCCAAGAAATTAGGACTATCCGCAATTAGCATGGTTTCAGGCGCTCCCTCAAAACACATTTGTTCAGAGCGACCTATCACATTCACTAATCAAAGTCATTCTATGTGTAAGTCTGTGTGTGTAGCCCATTCACTATCTCCATCCATCCATCACTCCCTCAAAATGGCTGGACCATCATTGTAAATACACCATTGTATATAAACACCTGTACTTTGTATCTCCCTCACCTCATTGTAGATTGTAAGCTGTCACGAGCAGGGGCGGCTTATATTGCTTTAATTATTGTATTGTTAACGTTGTTACTTATGACTTGTGTTCTGAAACTGTTAAACTGTAAAGCGCTGCGGAATATGTTGGCGCTATATAAATAAAGATTATTATTATTATAGAGGCCCAGTCAGTAGTGGTGAAGTGTGAACGGCGCAAATTGCGAGTTGATTGCGCCTGATGCAGCTGATACTCCATTACTGTTGGCTGCTGCTCACACAACCGCTCCAACATATGTAACGTGGAATTCCACCTGGTGGGTACGTCACATATGATGCGATGTTCAGGAAGGCGAAATCTGCGTTGCAGAGCTGCAATCAGCGATCTGGCCATGCTGGAATGTCGCAAGTGAGCGCACTCTAGGCGGACCTTGTGCAGCAGTGCATCAAGATCCGGATAGTCCCTCAAAAAACTCTGCACGACCAAGTTGAGCACATGTGACAGACATGGTATGTGAGTGAGGTTGCCAAGGCCCAGAGCTGCCACCAGATTTCGGCCATTGTCACATACTACCAAGCCTGGCTGGAGATTCGCTGCCAAAAACCACACGTCGCTCTCCTGCTTGATGGCATTCCAGAGCTCCTGCACTGTGTGGCTTCGATTCCCCATGGAAATTAATTTCAGGACGGCCTGTTGACGTTTGGACACGGCTGTGCTCATATCGGTCGCAACAGGTAACCGTTCACGGGTCCATGTGGAGGTAGACCGTGACGACTCCTGCAGCGATGATTCTGAGGAACTGGAGTAGGAGGAGGAGTCAATGTGTACAGACTTGATTCCTGCAATCCTTGGAGTTGGCAGAACACGTACAGCGCCACTCGCAAGATCAGTACCCGGCTCCACAACATTGACCCAATGGGCAGTGAGGGAAAGGTATTGTCCCTGCCCATGGGTGTTAGAACCCTCTTGTTAGGTTTTGTTTCAGTTTGCTGGTCACATGACCTTTTTTCACTATTTAGTCTGGCTCCGCCCTTCTGGCTTTGCTTGACTTCATTGTATTATCTACTGTTAAGCTAGCCGGGTGCTTAGGTGCCTTACTCAGTCAGTTTTGCTTGATGTTAGGATCTCAAAGTATTTTGTTTTCTGTTTAATTATCCCTGCTACAATTTCTGTTAGGAGGTGTCCACCTTTTCTCCCAGTCCCTAGATCTTGTAGGGATTCCTCCCTCGCAACTATAGGTCTTCGTTCAGACTAGCTGAGGACTTTAGCGGGTCTGGTCGCAGGATCAGGTTCCCGTTACATCGTAGGGATTCAGCTTAGTTCTATTGTAGGGACAGAATTCCCTTCTTTCCTTAGTGGTTGTAGCAGATCATAACAATGGGTACTGGTCCACGCATCGGTGGTCAGGTGGACCTTGCTACTGAGGGCGTTTAGTAGCGCATGTTTAATTTTTCCCTCAACATGCTTTTGCAGACCAGGGACGGCTTGCCTGCTGAAATGAAATCGGCTTGGCACATTGTATTGTGTGACTGACAATGATATTAAGTTACGGAAACTGTCTGTCTCCACCAGCCTGAATGACAGCATTTCAAGGGACAAGAGTTTTGCAATGTCAGCATTCAGAGCCTGTGCTCGTGGATGGTTTGCCGAGTATGGCCGTCTTTTATCCCATGCCTGTGCTACCGATGGCTGTTTTGTGGCCTGGGAGTGTGAGGATGACAGGGAACTTGCTGCTGTGTGTGGAATAACACTTTGTCTCTGGACAACAGTGACCGAGGTTCTTCCATGGCGATCCTTTGAGGAAGCAGAACCAGCTGTGTGTGGGCTCGATGAAGAGGCTTCAACACAACCTGAAGATGTAGGTGCTGCTGTAGGTTGGCCTACATCTCCAGTGTGTCTTTGTAACTCAACTATGTGCTTTGTCCGCACATGTTTCCACATATTAGTGGTATTGAGGTTACTGACACTTTTACCTATTTTTAATTTTTGATTACACAGCTTGCATTTGACATAGCAAATATCATCTGCAAGTGTGTCAAAAAAGGACCACGCAGTGCAAGTCCTGGGAGCGCACGTTTTGACTTTTGGAAGACAACTGCTCCGAACAGGTGCCAAACTGGAGGCTACAGGCAACCAAGTCTGCAGCCTAACTCTCCCTCCTGTTTGTACCGTTGGGGCAATGTCTTCTTCTATCTTCCTTCTATCATTAACCACTTCTCTAGGCCTCTCACAGCTTTCAACCAAAGTACTGGTTCTCAGCCACAAAGCTATCCACAGTGCAGCACCCCCCTACATCTCCTCCCTCATTTCTATCTATCGGCCTAACCGACTGCTGCGCTCTGCAAACAACTTTCGACTAACCTCTGCACTAATCCGTACCTCCCACTCCCGACTCCAAGACTTCTCCCGCGCTGCGCCAATCCTCTGGAATGCTGTACCCCAAGAAATTAGGACTATCCACATTTTGCATGGTTTCAGGCGCTCCCTCAAAACACATTTGTTCAGAGCGGCCTATCACATTCACTAATCAAAGTCATTCTATGTATTCTGTGTAAGTGTGTGTGTGTGTGTGTGTGTCTAGCCCATTCACTATCTCCATCACTCACTCCCTTAACCCCTTACTGCCATCGGATGTACTATCCCGTCCATGGTACCTGGGCCCGTATGACCATGGACGGGATAGTACGTCTCGTGCGATCGGACGCGCTCCCAGGGGGAGCGCAGCCGATCGCAGCCGGGTGTCAGCTGATTATCACAGCTGACACCCATGACTGTGTGTCAGGAGCGGTCACGGACCGCTCCCGGCACATTACCCCTTGCACACCGCGATCAAACATGATCGCGGTGTACTGGGGGCACAGGGGAGGATCGCGCAGGGTGGGGGCTACCTGCGCGCCCCCCTGAGACCCTCAGAGCAGCGCGATGTGATCGCGCTGTTCTGAGGGCTTCCTCCCTCCCAGGACCCGGATCCAAGATGGCGCCGGGGTCCTGGAGGGAGGCGGCTTCCTCAGTGCCTGCTGAGAGCAGGCACTGAGACGCCTGCATCTATGCCTGTGCGATCGCTGGTGTGACAGAGTGCTGTGCACACTGTCACACCAGCGATCTGACAAAATACAGTGATGTCCCACCCTGGGACAAAGTAAAAAAGTTAAAAAAATAAAAATAAACATGTTTAAAAAAAAAATCCAAAATAAATAAAAAAAAAAAAAAATATTCCCCAATAAATTCACTTCTTCCTGTAAATAAAAAAAACAAAGCAATAAAAGTACACATATTTGGTATCGCCGCGTCCGTAACGACCCCCCCTATAAAATTGTCCCACTAGTTAACCCCTTTAGTGAACTCCTTAAAAAAAAAAAAAAAAAAACGAAGCAAAAAATCAATGCTTTATCATCATACCGCCGAACAAAAAGTGGAATAACACGTGATCAAAAAGACCGATATAAAAAAACATGGTACCGCTGAAAACGTCATCTTGTCCCGCAAAAAACGAGCCGTCAAACAGCATCATCAGCGAAAAAATAAAAAAGTTATAGCTTGCAGAATAAAGCGATGCAAAAATAATTATTTTTTATATAAAATTGTTTTTTTCATTAAAAGCGTCAAAATATGAAAAAATGATATAAATGAGGTATCGCCATAATCGTACTGACCCGAAGAATAAAACTGCTTTATCAATTTTACCACACGCGGAACGGTATAAACGCCTCCCCAAAAGAAATTCATGAATTGCTGATTTTTGTTCATTCTAACCTCCCAAAAATCGAAATAAAAAGCGATCAAAAAACGTCACGTGCTCAAAAATGGTACCAATAAAAACGTCAACTCGTCCCGCAAAAAATAAGACCTCACATGACTCTGTGGGCCAAAATATGCAAAAATTATAGCTCTCAAAATGTGATAATGCAAAAACTATTTTTGCAATAAAAAGCGTCTTTTAGCGTGACAGCTGCCATTTATAAAAACCCGCTATAAATAGTAAATCAAACCCCCCTTTATCACCCCCTTAGTAAGGGAAAAATAATAAAATTTAAAAAAAGTATTTATTTCCATTTTCCCATTAGGGTTAGGGTTAGGGTTGCGGCTAAAGTTAGGGTTAGGGTTGGCGCTAAAGTTAGGATTAGGGTTAGGGTTGGGATTAGGGGTGTGTTAGGGTTAGGTTTGTGGTTAGGGTTGGGACTAGGGTTAGGGGTGTGTTGGGGTTAGGGTTGGAGTTAGAATTGGGGGGTTTCTGCTGTTTAGGCACATCAGGGGCTCTCCAAATGTGACATGGCGTCTGATCTCAATTCCAGCCAATTCTGCGTTGAAAAAGTCAAACGGTGCTCCTTCACTTCTCAGCTCTGCCATGCGTCCAAACAGTAGTTTATCCCCACATATGGGGTATCAGCGTACTCTGGACCCCAAGAGTTATTGTGCAATTTGTCCTATTTCTTCTGTTACCCTTGGGAAAATAAAAAACTGGGTGCGAAAATATCATTTTTGTACAAAAACAATTATTTTTTTGTTTTTACGGCTGTACATTATAAACTTCTGTGAAGCACTTGGGGCTTCATAGCGCTCACCACACATCTAGATAAGTTCCTTGTGGGGTCTATTTTCCAAAATGGGGTCACTTTTTGGGGATTTCCACTGTTTAGGCGCATCAGGGGCTCTCCAAATGCGACATGACGCCCCCAGACCATTCCATCAAAGTCTGCAATCCAAAACGTCACTACTTCCCTTCCGAGCCCCAACGTGTACCCATACAGTAGTTTTCTCCCACATATTGGATATCAGCGTACTCAGGACAAATTGGACAACAACTTTTGGGGTCCAATTTCTCCTGTTACCCTTGTAAAAATAAAATATTGGGGCAAAAAAATCATTTTTGCAAAAAAAAAAAAAGATTTTTTATTTTTACGGCTGTGCGTTATAAACTTCTGTGAAGCACTTCGGGGTTCAAAGTGCTCATCACACATCTAGACAAGTTCCTTGTGGGGTCTATTTTCCAAAATGGGGTCACTTGTGGGGGGTTTCACTGTTTAGGCGCATCAGGGGCTCTCCAAATGCGACATGACGCCCCCAGACCATTCCATCAAAGTCTGCAATCCAAAACGTCACTACTTCCCTTCCGAGCCCTGACGTGCGCCCATACAGTAGTTTTCTCACACATATTGGGTATCAGCGTACTCAGGACAAATTGGACAACAACTTTTGGGGTCCAATTTCTCCTGTTACCCTTGTGAAAATAAAATATTGGGGGCGAAAAAATCATTTTTGTAAAAAAAAAAAGATTTTTTATTTTTACGGCTGTACGTTATAAACTTCTGTGAAGCACTTCGGGGTTCAAAGTGCTCACCACACATCTAGATAAGTTCCTTGTGGGGTCTATTTGCCAAAATGGGGTCACTTGTGGGGGGTTTCCACTGTATAGGTGCATCAGGGGCTCTCCAAATGTGACATGACGCCCCCAGACCATTCCATCAAAGTCTGCAATCCAAAACGTCACTACTTCCCTTCCGAGCCCTGACGTGCGCCCATACAGTAGTTTTCTCCCACATATTGGGTATCAGCGTACTCAGGACAAATTGGACAACAACTTTTGGGTTCCAATTTCTTCTGTTACCCTTGTGAAATAAAAAATTAGGGGCGAAAAAATCATTTTTGTAAAAAAAAAAGGATTTTTTATTTTACGGCTGTACGTTATAAACTTTAGTGAAACACCTGGGGGTTAAAAGTTCTCACCACACATCTAGATAAGTTCCTTGAGGGGTCTAGTTTCCAAAATGGTGTCATTTATGGGGGTTTCCACTGTTTAGGCAGATCAGGAGCTCTCCAAACACGACATGGCGTCCAGCCAATTCTGCGTTGAAAAAGTCAGACAGCGCTCCTTCCCTTCCAAACTCTGCCATGCACCCAAACAGTGGTTTACCCCCACATATGGGGTATCAGCGCACTCAGGACAAATTGCACAATAACTTTTGGAGTCTTGTTACCCTTGGAAAAATAAAAATTGGGGTGAAAAGATCATTTTTGTGGAAAAAATATGATTTTTAAATTTTACGGCTCTACATTATAAACTTGTGTGAAGCACTTGGGGTTCAAATTGCTCACCAAAGATCTAGAAAAGTTCCTTAGGGGGTCTATTTTCCCAAATGGGGTCATTTGTGGGGGGTTTCCACTGTTTAGGCACATCAGGGGCTCTCCAAATGCAACATGGCATCCAATCTCAATTCCAGCCAATTTTGGTTGGAAAAAGTCAAATGGTGCTCCTTCCATTCCGAACTCTGCGTGAGCCCAAACAGTGGTTCCCCCCCACATATGGGGTATCAGCGTACTCAGGACAAATTGGACAACAACTTACATGGTCCAATTTCTCCTGTTACCCTTGGGAAAATAAAAAATTAGTGACTAAAAGATAATTTTTGTGGGAAAAAATAGGATTTTTTATTTTCATGCCCGGGCATTATAAACTTGTGTGAACCACTTGGGGTTCAAAGTGCTCACCAAAGATCTAGATAAGTTCCTTAGGGGGTCTAGTTTCCAAAATGGGGTCACTTGTGGGGGGTTTCCCCTATTTAGGCTCATCTGGGGCACTGCAAACGGAACATGACCCCCATCAACGTCTGCATTCCAAAACGTTACTACTTCCTTTCCAAGCCCTGCCGTGCACCCAAACAGTTTCCCCCCCACATATGGGGTATCAGCGTACTCAGGACAAATTGGACAACAACTTTTGGGGTCCAATTTCCTTGGGAAAATTCAAAAATTTGGGACTAAAAAATCATTTTTGTGGAAAATTGTTTTTTTTTTTTTTTTCACACCCAGGCATTATAAGCTTTTGTGAAACACTTGGGGGTTTAAAGTGCTCACAACAGATCTAGATAAGTACCTTAGGGGGTCCAGTTTCCAAAATGGTGTCACTTGTGGGGGTTTCCACTGTTTAGGCGCATCAGGGGCTCTCCAAACACGACATGGCGTCCAATCTCAATTCCAGCCAATTTTAGTTTGAAAAAGTCAAACGGCGCTCCTTCCCTTACGAGCTCTGCCGTGTGCACAAACAGTGGTTTTCCCCCACATATTGGGTATTGGCGTACTCAGGAGAAATTGCATAACAACCTTATCTGTCCATTTTCTCCTTTTACCCTTGTCAAAATAAAAAAAAAGTTTGTAAAAGATCATTTTTGTGGCTAAAAAGTTAAATATTAATTTTTTCCTTCCTAGTTGCTTTAGTTCCTGTGAAGCACCTGAAGGGTTAATAATCTTCTTGAATGTGGTTTTGAGTACCTTGAGGGGTGCAGTTTTTAGAATGGTGTCATTTTGGGTATTTTCTGCCATATAGACCCCTCAAAGTGACTTCAAATGAGAGGTGGTCCCTAAAAAAAATGGCTTTGTAAATTTTGTTGTAAAAATGAGAAATCGCTGGTCAACTTTTAACCCTTATAACTTCCTAACAAAAAAAAATTTTGGTTCCAAAATTGTGCTGATGTAAAGTATACATGTGGGAAATGTTATTTCTTAACTATTTTATGTGACATATTTCTCTGTTTTAAGGGAATAAAAATTCAAAGTTTGAAAATTGCAAAATTTTAAAAATTTTCGCCATATTTGCGTTTTTTTCAAAAATAAACGCAAGTTATATCGAAGAAATTTTACTTCTAACGTGAAGTACAATATGTCACGAGAAAACAATCTCAGAATCGCGAAGATCCGTTGAAGCGTTCCAGAGTAATAACCTCATAAAGAGACAGTGGTCAGAATTGTAAAAATTGGCCCGGTCATTAACGTGCAAACCACCCTTGGGGGTGAAGGGGTTAAGATGGCTGGACCATCATTGTAAATACACCATTGTATATAAACACCTGTACTTTGTATCTCCCCCACCTCATTGTAGATTGTAAGCTGTCACGAGCAGGGGCGACTTATTTTGCTTAAATTATTGTATTGTTAACGTTGTTACTTATGACTTGAGTTCTGAAACTGCTAAACTGTAAAGCGCTGCGGAATATGATGGCGCTATATAAATTAATATTATTATTATTAGTAGTAGTACTCCTCTGAGCTGCTCCCACCACCTTCCTGTTCCTCACGCCATTTTGGGTCTTGGACCTCATCATCTCCACTACCCTCTTCCAACACCTGCTGCTGTTGGGTGGTCTGGCCAGCACCATGCTTAACAGAAACTGGCACCTGAGTCTCATCATCATCAGATGCGTTCTGCGGTGTGCTGACCATCGGCACTGTCTCACCCGCCTCTTCAGATTCAGAGAGACACAGCTGTTGCGCATCACTGCATACTCCTTCTTCTTCTCATTCCAGAATGCTGCTTGGCTGGGCCCCTGTTTGCAAGCCAACAGATTCTGAGAACAGAAGCAGACACTCAGCTGGCTCCTGTACAGAACTCTCTGACTGCCTGGGCAATTTGGCAGGCGGTGAAGAGACAGATGGTTGCTCAACAGTGCTGTGGTCCTGAGAGGAGGTGGAAGCAATTGAAGTCGATGCATTGGCTGACATCCAACCAACAACGGCTTCAATTTGTTCTTCCAGCAGCAGGGGGGTACGCCGACCTCCTACAAAAGTGCGCATAAAGGAACGCTCACGGGGAAAACTGGTGGATGCTGTGTCACTGGGGGATGCAGCAGACACAGAATCCCCACATCCTCTCCCTGCTGAAACTCCACGGCCACGACCACGTGCCTTTCTCCCTGACTTCTTCATCTTGGTAGATTGATAAAGAAAGTCTGAAAAGTTATAAGGCCTAAGTGTGGTTATTCCGCAGAGACTGCAGTGAACACTGCACACAACTGTTCACTACCCAACGCGTCAAAGCAGGAAGGCAGTCTGTGCGTCCAAACAAAGGCGCAAGCATACATGCACGTACCCTGTTTATAAAGCTATATAAAAAAATGATGTAGTAGTGACGCACACTTTATTGAGGTACAGTATTACATGGCCATTCACCATCTGTGGCTATGCAGTCTCATCTATATATACCTTATCTATCCGTTGTCATGCTTGCAAGTCCACAGTCAGGCATAAATAGCAATTTGCACTATGCACTTTTTAAAGGTTATGTTTGTTAATAAAAATGATTATTGACACATATTATGAGTATTACATGATGGAAATTGTATAATTTTTATAAACTGTTTAGTGACATTATTCAGCAAATGTAACATTTTATTAATGTCACAGATAACTTGTAATGCTGATGATGTTTTGAAGTCAGACATTCATTGTCTATACAATAAAAATGGTGTACATACTGTTACTTATCCATCATTAATGGATTCAGATATGTACTTGTATGCTTTTATGTACAACCATATAGCAGATTCCTTAACTAATTTATTTTGTGGTTTGCATTGCTGTTAAACATGTTAATGTATGCGTTTATGTTTGTCAATTCTTTATTTATCTCGATATTTTTTTAACTGAAATCATCATCTTATGGTAGTAAAGCTTATCTTTCTCTTGTTTGGAGTATAGACATTTAAAATTGACACGTAACAAGGAAAATACTTGATCTACTATTTAAACATCCTCCTTGACCCTGGGCTCCAACACCGCCAGTTGTTGCCTAGAAGTGCTGTTAGCACAGTCAACACTTGCTCCTGTGTTACTGGGGTTCATAACACCAGCTGTTCCCCTGCTGTGTGTACGTCAAAAAGTCCTGCTGCCTCCACCCTGTCCTCCTCTCATCCCTGGGCTCCAACACCGCCAGTTGTTGCCTGGAAGTGCTGTTAGCACAGTCAACACTTGCTCCTGTGTTACTGGGGTTCAGTAATGTCAGCTGTTCCCCTGCTGTGTGTACGGCAAAAAGTCCTGCTGCCTCCACCCTGTTCTCTTCTCATCCCTGGGCTCCAACACCGCAAGTTGTTGCTCGGAAGTACTTGGCATGGGTACTGACTCCTGCCCAGGCTGGTTACAGCACAACAGCTGTTTCCTGGCAGTGTTAACGTCAATTAGCCTCCAATAAGTTGTCCTGTCGTGTTGCATTCTGGTTAGCCGACTATAAGGTGCCTGCAGTTTTGGTCATTCCTATGTGTGCTGTGGGATATGTAAATAAAGGCTGTTTCCGTTGTGACAATAGGACAAGCACCCACTGTAGGACTGTGTGATTCGGTAACTGTGGACGGCTTGCGGCCTGTCAACTTACATTTTCATGGGTGCCTTATGGTACCCGTCCGGGTTCCAGTACCGTCAACTGGTTCTCCGCAGTGCCTTTGGCCTAGGTGCCTCCATCTCGGTATCCGATTTCCAGCAACGTCTGCTGGTCCTTGGTAGTGCTTTGGAGCACAGGTACCTCCTGCTTAGTAACCGTGTCCCAGTAACGTCAGCTGGTCCTCGGTTGTGCCATTGGCTCTTTTCCTTCTGCTGCCCCTCCGGGTTCCAGCACAGTCAGCTGGTCCTCGTTACTTCCATTGTCTCTTGTACCATCTGATACCCGTCCGGGTTCCAGTAACGTCAGCTGGTTCTCGGAAGTTAGTCAGCCTTCTTGTACCTTCAGCTACATTTACAAATTGAAGATTTTTTAAATGTTTTTTTGGGTAATCACTCTGGATCTCCAACAATGAAGACGACGACCCTGATGACCACCCCGAAGAAGATGACGACCACAAGGACGACGAGCATCAAGCCAACCAGCCTGAACACCATCACAAAGAAGAAATAAAAGATTACCCAGAAGAACATCACCAACAGGACAAAGAAAGTTAAGACAAACTACAAGATACAGAAAAAGAGACAGAAGAACAATAAGCAGAAGATCAAAAAGCAGAAGAACATTAAGTATAAGACCAAAATGAAGAGCAAAATATATGCTCTAAATTATAAGCAGAAGAAGACTAAGCAGTGTATGGGGTGAGTCCGTTCCTCCTCGTGGTGCCCCTGGAAAATGCCTGCTGCTGCAGGCTAAACTCAACACGGACAAATACTGTTGTAATTTAAATCTTTTGTGACAGCAAGAACGGAAGGATGAAAAATTCATACTTTTACAGATTACAAGTACAGGAATCTCTGTCACAAATAAGAATATGATGAAGAAGATGAAGATGAAGTAGAATATGAAGAAGATAATAGTTTAATAAGAACAATATGAGTAATGTTAACAAAAAGATGAATAGCAAGAAGTTTAAGAAGAAGATAAAGAAGGTGAAGATGAAGAATAATTTGATGAAAAAGATGATGCTGCTGAAGATTATGAAGGAGAAAGTGTGTCAAAAGTTAAAAAGGTGAAGAGCATGGAAGTTGTGAAACATACATATTTGCCAAAATAGAAAAAACTTTAACATTGTCAATTTCTTCGTCAATCCGAACATCTTTAAAAAAAAAATATTAATGCTATTCCATTTGATTGGGTTAAACATCTATGCCTTTAATGTCTCCTCAACCTCCCCCAATACATTCTACATTACTCTTTGTTGTTTTCCTTCATGTACAATTAACCAACAAGGCAAGAATGGGTTTTTTTTAATTCCGATATTTTGTCCCCATAGACTTACATTGGATTTCCGCTATCGGTATCGGGTATCGCCGATATTTTTTGGGTATCGGCGATACCATTCCGATTCCGATACTTTTGGATAACGGAAAGTATCGCTCAACTCTATTCCAGACGTAGTTGGAGAACAATCTTCTAATCGTTTTAAAGAGTAAAGAGGGCAATGGAATGGGTAGCATAGCCATTGTATACAGTAAGCAAGGCATAATATATGCTTTCACTATGTTAATCCGTCCTATCCAAGATATCGTCGGGAATAGTGTTGAGCGATACTGCTCGATATCTAAAAATATGTATCGAAATGGTATCGCCGATATCACTAAATATCGTCGATATCCGATTCTGATACCGGAAGTCCCATGTAAGTCTATGGGAACAAAATATCGCAACAAAAAAAACCCTTTCTTTCGTTGTAAACACAAAATATACACACATAGAATACATATATATATATATATACATGTCATTGTGACATATATATATACATATATTTATAGTTTATACACTTCTACATAGTAAAATAGACTCTGATTCAATTGCCGGGTAAAGCCGTGACATACCCCATAGAAGTCGACGGGCTCGGTGCCGAGTACCCCCAAAACCTCTGGCTCTGTGCGACTCAACTTGGGCGTCACGAACAGGATTCTGTAGCTCGCTATAAGCGAGTCCTGTGTGCCTGAATTGAACTGGTTTTGTGCTTGAGAATTGCTAAAATCATCAGAGAATGTATTTGCCATTTTTCAGCCATATCTGCGTCACGACGAGGCACTGGTGAAGAAGAAGGGCGTGCTCTTCGTGGGTGTCACTCAGTGGCGCGCAAACGATGGCCGACCACTGTAAATGGTACTGCAATGTAACATCGTGCCCCACAGCTCTTCAGTTCCGCCTCCTCATCCTCCTCAGTGTGCGGAAACTAACACGAAGGGCCTCCCTACAAAAGAGGGGCCCTCTCCAGATGCTAATGACACATGTGACTTGGCAGAGATGGCTAATGGACACGAGCAGAAGTGTGAAGGGATGGAGCAGTCAGAGCTCTCCCCCCACGGAAGCGACCCGATCGCCACGGAACCACCGTTGGTCAACCGGCCTGGAAACCCTCCTACGCTGCAAGAAGCGGAGGATACCCTAAGAGGCCTGGCCCGGCACCGGGAGGAGGTGCCAGGATGGAAGCCAGCTGGCATGCCCTAAAACTAAACTTGGAGCGGCGCCAATCCCTCTTACCTGAAGTGTCTGTACCGGAAGGTGAGGCACCCGTTCTAGTAGAGGAGCCCTTGCAATGTGATCCGGTTGACGTTGTCGCAGTGGAGGCACCCGTTCCTGCAAAAAACTCTGCACCGGCAGCACCCCAGATCCCGCTGTCTGCCCCCGTCGCTGAGACAGAAGAAGCGACACCCGTCCTCATGGAGGAGGCCGCGCAGGCACCAGAGGTCTACCTGCCTGTACCGGAGCCCCGACTGTCATCTGTTCCAGAGCCGGCTGCTTCCTCCGCAGGTGAGCGCCGCCAGGACTGGGGGGCGCCAGGAGAGCTGCCGCAAACCGGACACTGTAAGCTGCAGTTTGATGGTGGAGACATGGAGCTGCTGGTGGAGGAGAATTTCAACCGGCGTCAGGAGGAAGAGTGGAGACGTTGGGAGCGGGAAGCAGAGCGACAAAGGGAGCAGCGAGAAACCCAAAAGCTTCGCCAACGTCAGCTGGAGAAGGACCGGGCAGATAAGGACCGGATGAGAAAGGATAAAGGAACCCTGTGGGAGCCGCGGCGTAAGGGTGCAGTACGGAGCTTTAAATTGAAAGGTGGTTGGGGCTTCATCCAGGAGCCTGGACTTTATTTAGAAGTTTTTGTGAACCGGCGGGACGTGGAGGCTCACCTCCCAGAAGGACACCCGGGGAGGGACCTGTTGCCAGGAGACTTGGTGACTTACACCCGACACTGGGGTTACAATGGATGGTACGCCCTAAATGTTACCAGGTGCGACCCCTACTCCCCAGAGTGTCAGGAACCTGTGAGACCCTCGGAGCCTTCAGCCTCCCACATCCAGGCCTCTGCAAAAGTGCCCACCCCACGCCGTAAATCTCCCCAGCCTCCCTCAGTAGTCTCCTCAGCAGCCCCAGCTATGGACATGATAAGTATAGCTGGCCCGTACCCGGCGCCTGTTAGGCCCCCTGGGGTTCGTTCAGTCCGGGACATAGGGTTCCAGACCCGGAGGGAGATGAAAGAGGTGGCCACACAGACCCAGATAGCGGGTCACGACTTGACTGTACAGGCCACACGACGTCATCAGGTCCTGGTGGTCCTTGGTGCCTCGGATGTTTGGCAAGCATCAGAAGAGTACCAGGTGGTACCTGGAACACCCCTGCCAAAGAATTATAAATAACCCGGACAGGGTCCCTGTATGTAAATAGTTAAATTGTTGATGTACCCGGACGGGTGAATGTTCATAAAAAAGTTTTTTAATTTAATAAAATAAAAAAAACACAGTTTTCATTACTTTTATTACAGTCTCATCCTGCGACGCCATCGATCTCCTGTAAAAAAATGAAAAAAAAAAAAAAAAGTATACCACCTGACCGACGCAGTCCATAGTAACGAGTGTCCCACGACGATCCAGCTCTGCTACATCAGAATGACAGCCAGAGCCTGTCATCCCGGCGCAGCACAGCTGATTACCTGCTTCCCCGGCGGTGACGTCATCGGACTGGTTTACGGCCGGGATTACCCTGCAGTCACTGCAGTTATCGCGAAAAACTGCATGTGACCCCAGGGAGAAGATAATGGCGGCCATCAAGCAGTCCAGGATGTGACCGCCGGAGATCTTCTGCCAGGTAAGTGCCGCTGACTCCTGATAGACCCGACCGACGGACACTCACAGTGACAGTGACAAATCCGATTCCGGTATTCGATAAGATGAAAATATCGAAACGAATTATCGAAAGGCCGATAGAGCTAATATCGGCCGATACCCGATATTTGCAGTATCGTATCGCTCAACACTAGTCGGGAAGTCATATGCAGTCAGTAACCCAGTTAGTTTCTGTAGTAAAGGGGGGTAATTATATTGGTAAAGATCCGCAAGGGAAGCTGGAAATTTGACTCCCAAGTAGGTAATGTGCGACGTCGCCCATGCAAATGAGGTATTCGATTTAATGTGTAATACTGTGCTGTTTTGAATTCCAATATTCAAAATTTCGGATTTCTCGAAATTTACCTTGTAATTAGATAAGGTGCCAAAGCCATTGAGTAAGCCCTGTAGAGTCTGCAAGCCTCTGGCCGGGTTAGATACCACAAACAGCAGGTCATCGGCGTATGCTAAAATTTTAATATGTTTAGTAGTTGCTATGTCCACTCCTTCCACTTCACGCATTTCCCTGACCTGTTGTAACAGTGGTTCCAAAGTAAGAACAAAGAGTGTCGGGGAGAGAGGGCATCCCTGCCTTGTCCCATTAGTGATACCGAAAGAGGGCGAGAGCGTGCCGTTCACCTTGAGTCTACCAGACGCCAGTCCATATAAAGTAAAGATGGCCGCAATGAACTCAACGGGAAAGCCAAATCTAAATAGTGTCTGACGCATGAAGGACCAGCTCACCCTGTCGAAAGCCTTCTCTGCGTCTACCCCCAACAGGGCGAGCTGGATTCCCTTTTTCCTTGCCGCTGCCATCACATGACAGAGTTTCAGGCTGTTGTCTTTGCCCTCTCTCCCCGACACAAAACCCACCTGGTCGTCAAGCACTAGATTAGGTACTAAGTGATGCATTCTGTTCGCAAGTACCTTCGCCCACAGCTTTATATCTATATTCAGTAAGGAAATTGGTTGATAACTGGAGCACCTCGTGGCATCTTTACCGGGTTTAGGTAGCAAAGTAACATGAGCCTCAAGGGATTGCTTAGGGAGAGATTCCCCCTTAAGTAAGGAGTTGCATAATGTTAAAAGGTGTGGTTTCAAGATATCCTGAAATTTGTTGAAGTAAACAGATGTCAGTCCGTCCGGACCAGGGCTTTTATTGGCTGGTAATGTCTTAATCACACGATCGATTTCATCTACTGTAACCTGTAAAAGCAATGAGTCTGTTTCTTCAGAGTTTAGTTTGGGAAGGGACAAGGAGTTCAAAAAATCTCTTTGCTTCAGGACCATTTCATCCTCTGCAACCTGAGTCTGCTCCCGTAGATTATACAGCTCTGTATAGAAAATCTGAAATTGTTTTGCAATGCCTTCCGTCTCGCTAACTAGTTTCCCATCAGCGCCTCGAATATTCTTAATGTGACTCTGATTTCTAGATTTCTTAAGCAGTGATGTCATGAGGTGGCCACATTTGTCCCCATGGGAGTAGAACTTATATTGTCTCAATAAGTGTAGCTTAGCATGTTGAGTCACTAGCATGGTTTTCAGTTCCATCCGCAGAGACGTTAGTCGCTTCAATGCCTCTGAGGTTTTTGTCTGTTTGTGAATTTTATCCAAAACCGCTATTTTACTTAGGAGAGTGTCAAAGGCCTTTGTACGTTCCTTTTTCTGTATAGTGCCTAGCTGAATGAGAAGCCCCCGTATCACTGCCTTGTGCGTTTCCCATACAATGGGAAATGGTACCTCCCCAGTGTCATTATAGTTAAAGAATTCGGTCAACGCTGTGCGGACCTTAGATACGATAGAAGCATCATTAAGGAGGTTCTCATTCAATCTCCAGCACCACTGTTTAAATGGCAGCTGCGCTAAGTGGAGCTTAACGTGTACGGGTGCATGGTCAGAGATGGTCATGGGACTAATCGTGAGAGGTGAAGTTGTGCAAAGCAACGCTTTGGAGACAAAAAGGTAGTCCAGGCGTTGGTACGATTTGTGTGTGTTTGAATAGAATGTATAATCTTTAACCAGAGCATTATGGGTACGCCAAGCTCCACCAGATTTAAGTCATTTAATGTGGAACGAACTCTAGCTAACGCTATCCCACTTATTGCAGACTTTCCAGAGGAAGCATCAAGTGATGGGAACAAACTCAGGTTGAAATCACGACCTAGGATTACATGGCCCTGTGCAAACGAGCGGAGCTCTGTTAATTTTTGAATTAACCACTGTGTCTGGCCTTGGTTAGGCGCATAGAGATTAGCAAATGTGTAGGATGTCCCACTGATGTCACCCCGTACAAAGATAGCCCTGCCCTCCGCATCTTGATGTCTTCCTTGAAGTTGGAACGGGACAGAGCTGCGGAAGGCAATCGCTACCCCTTTGGAGCGGCCAGCCGTATTACAACTATGAAACCATTGGGAAAACGTGTGTGTAGGGAGCCGGGGTACATTAGTTTGTCTGAAATGTGTTTCCTGCAGAAATATCACATCAGAGCGGTAAGTTTTTAAGAGTCGGAAAAGCTGGTGTCGCTTACCTTCAATATTCAACCCCTGGACATTGAATGACGTAACAGTGAGGTCCATTCCAGCAGGCGGTCCCCTCCTTGTTCAAAAAGATAGAAACTGACAATCCCAGTAAATGACGGCCGTTGCAAAAAGGCTCCTAATAGCGATAACAATGTAAATAAATTACACCAGGTCTTTTTGTGAATTCAAATGATATGCTTATACACTATGTGTAGGTATGACCGGAGAGAGGTCTAGCCACAAAACCCTCACTGCCACCTAGATGGAAATGAAGGAGTAAGGTTAACCCCACTTAATTGGCAACTGCAAGGAATGTGTGAGTGATAGGTGTGGGGGAGAGGGGATATGCGGGTCAGAGGGGGAGGAAAAGTGAAGGGGATTGAAGAATTGGAAGGATGGGTGAGAAAATGAAGAGAGGAAATAGAAAGATAAGAGAAGTAACAGGTATATCACTGATCGTTAGTAGGCAAATATGAATAGAGCGAGTATCAGGTGTATGAAAGAGTAAGTGTGTGTAAAGGCCGGTAGAAGGGCACAACCCACCCAGCCGTTAGTAGCTATAACAAACATCATGTAGCATATAAAGAATAAGTGAATAGGTACTATGGCAGTGAGGTATAATATAACATAGCCACCATACTTTTTTTTTTTTTTTTAACTAAGACCCCCGTGGGGACCGTGAGATCTAGGGGTAAAACCTGACTATTGAACAATTGTCATCAATTATCAACATTAAAAGCATGTCAAAACAGGACAAATAAGAAACAGATATGACGCACTGTCTCAACATCTCCATGGGGCTAATGCTCCCCTTTTAAACAGTAGTACTTAACAATCAACTAACGGTGTGACCCGTTAGGGAGATGCACGACAGGCCTCAAAGACGACTGCGTCTTCAAAAAGTCTTGAACATAAATGACAATGTAGCAGTTGTCAACAAAAAGAAACCGTTCCTAGAAAACAAAAGGAATCAGAAATATAAGCATGCCAGAAGTACCAGATATCAATCATCATGTGCGAATAATCACAACATGTGCTTCCTTAGTTACAGTGAGAGGCAATTATGCAGAACTCCGTGCTCTGCTTCTCTGTATAGTTATCCTTCTCCCCCAACTTCGTTCTTAGACTGCACAGAGGAGTCAGAGGTTGGGCTCCCTTCTTTATCTTGGCGTTTGCGTCCCCTCTTAGGGCGAGCTCCAGAGAGACTGGGAAACACCAGTTCTTGAGGTACTGGCATCCATGACGTTATTGCTACAGGAGGGATGTCCAAAGCTAACCAGACTGCGTCCAAGTCTCCAGGAGTATGAATTTGAAACCTTTTCTCTTTGATTTTAAAAGCTAGTCCAAAAGGAAACAGCCAGTGGTAGAGTATTTTCTTCCTCCGCAGAATGTCCAGCAATGGGCGCAGCTGTCTTCTATTATAAAGCGGTGCTAGGAGCTAGGTCTTGGAAGATACGTATGGGTGCGCTCTCATATAAAAGGTCTTGTCGTTCTCTCGCCGCCGCCAACAGAGCTGTGGTGTCATTAAAGGATAAAAGACCACATATTACATCACGTGGAGGTTCATCTGGTCGCGGTGGCGGTCGCAGTGCACGGTGCACCCTTTCCACCACTATGGATGTCGCCCTCTCCTGTCCCACCAGGTCAGAAAAAAGTTCCGCCATAATTTTCCGTAATGTATCAGCCGCCCAGTTCTCTGGGAGACCTTTGAGCCTGATGTTACATCTTCTGCTACGGTTCTCTTGATCTTCAGCTAGGAGAAGGGCTTTAATGAGCAATGAGTTATGCAATTGAATATGAGACTCCGTGGAAGTGGCGTGTTGTACGAGCGCTGTTCTATCCGCTTCCAAACTGTCCACTCTTGGACCCATTGCATGCATGTCTTTCTTAAGGACGGCTAGATCTGCCAATACTGGTTGTAAAGCAGCATTCAAGGTATCTTAGAGATAGTCTTGTGAGAACGAGAGAACGACGTCTAGATTGTTCTCTAGTGATACTGTCAGGCTGCGAGCAGTCAGAATATGAGTCATCAGATTCCTCTCTGGAGTTCGCTGATTTTTGTAGGTTCAGAGGAGACTTTCTCCTAAGGAATCTCTGCATATTAGGTTGAGATTTGGCAGATTTGGGGGTTCCAAACTGCCCATTAGAGGATTTATTGCCTTTCACCATGATGTTGCTGTATATGCAAAGTATTCATCGGCTGGGTGAGTTATTAAGTGGTCTTTATTGCATTATCAGAGGGCGAAGTCTCATGCCACAAATGGGGCTAAGTGAACACCTATTCCCCAACCTCCAATGTTCTTCAATAACACAGTCTTTGGGATCAGCTGCTATTTAAATCGGAGTATTCCTGTCACTTAGTGATGAAATAGACCAGTTAAATATTAGTCATAAGAAGCTGAGCACACACAACTATTTTTGCAGAGGATTTATCGCCATCTGCTGGAGGAAAACAGTGTCTGCACTAATGAAGATTCTTCAGCTGGAGCTATACAAATAGCCTGGATGTATTATGCAATGGATTAGCAACTGTTGAACACTGAACAGGTATGTGCAGTAAACTGTTAATGTCTTTTATGCAGCCCGTCAGCACTACAGGAGGCTCTGCCACCGCAGTGCTGCAGCTCCAGCTGGTAGCTGCCGGATACTCTCCTGTGTTAACTTCAGTCCCCGGCTTTGGGGCCTACCTTCTGGGTGACTGGAGGAAAGCGTGTATTGCGTCCCACGACTAGAGATGAGCAGGGCTCCAGGGTGGTAGCATGGGTCTCCAAACGGACAGTAGTGAAGGCCGTTCTCAGTAGTTTTCGCCGCTAGGCCGTGGCCGGAATCGAGGCCCAGGCCTCCACACCAGAGTAGGCCGCAACACAGAAGTCAGTGCTAAGGTGATTAATCAGCTCCAAAGTGTCTCTCAGGCTTCCAGGGAGTGATGTTATACTCATAAATAGGTTTATAGCCCTGGATGGCCCTGTATTATAGCAGATGGAACTAGATTATAGAGAGTGTGGTGAGAAGCTGATCAGAAACACGTCCTCTTCCCTTCCTTGCTAGGCCAAGCCCCGAAAACTGCTGACTTGACAGATGTCCAGAAGGCAGTCATTGACACATTCCACAAGGAGGGAAAGCCACAAAAGGTCAATGCTAAAGAAGCTGGGTATTTACTGAGTGCTGAATCCAAGCATATTATTGGAAATTTAAGTGGAAGAAAAAGTGTGGTAGAAAAATGTGCACAAGCAACTGGGATAACAGCAGCCTTGAAAGGATTGTTAAGAAAAGGCCATTTAAAAATTTTGGGGAGATTCACAAGGAGTGGACTGCTGCTGGAGTCAATGCTTCAAGAGCCACCACACACAAACATATCCAAGACATGGGCTACAAGTGTCACATTTCTTGTGTCAAGCTACTCATGACCAATAGACAATGCCAGAAGCGTCTTACCTGGTAGAAAAAAAAAAGATTCTCCAGCAGAACTTGGCACCTGTCCACACTGACAAAAGTACCAATGCCTGGTTTAAAAACAATAGTATCACTGTGCTTGATTGGGCAGCAAACTCGCCTGACCTTAACCCCATATAGAATCTATGGGGTATTGTCAAGATTAAGATGAGAGACACTAGACCTAACAATGCAGAAACTGCCATTAAAGCAACCTGGGCTTCCATATCATCTCAACAGTGCCACAGGCTGATCGCCTCCATGCCATGCCACATTGATTTAGTAACTGATGCAAAAGGAGCCCTGACCAAGTATTGAGTACATTTACTGAACATACATTACAGTAGGCCAATATTTCGGATTTTAAATTCATTTTCAAGCTGGTGTTATAAAGTATTCTAATTTGAGAAAATGACTTTTGCGTTGTCATTGGCTGTAAGCCATAATCACCAACATTAACAGAATTAAAC
The DNA here is from genome assembly GCA_033576555.1 of Oophaga sylvatica. Taxonomy (NCBI): domain Eukaryota; kingdom Metazoa; phylum Chordata; class Amphibia; order Anura; family Dendrobatidae; genus Oophaga; species Oophaga sylvatica. The sequence continues at coordinate 37,686 of JARQOD010003349.1, read as the reverse complement.
GCTTTAAATAGATGTCTGTTTGTAATGACTCTATATAATATACAGTATGAGTTTCACTTTTTGTATTAAAGAACTGAAATAAATTAACTTTTTGATGATATTCTAATTTTGTGAGAAGCACCTGTATGTCTACATGGCAACTCCCACTTGAAAAAGATCAAGCTCAATTTGCTACCCACCTGTTCCAAATGCTTATTTAAAGGGGTATTCTCAAGTTTGAACGTTATTTCCTATCCATGGAATAAGGAATAACTTCCCAAGTAGAGGTGAGCAAATACATTTGAGTATAATTTGTAGCGTCGGCGTCCCTGCCCTCTGCTAGGAAGGGACGCTGTTCCCCTCACCCCTCTGCTACGGGTCCGTCTTCCTCCTCCCGCTCTGCTGGTGGCGCGCGCTCCTTTCCGGCCACTGTGCTTAGGGCGCGCGCGCGCTCCCTTCCTCTTATAGGGGCCGCGCGCGTCCTCGTAAGTAGTCCCCGGCCAATGGCCGGAGGACTTCACCATATATAAGGCACCTCCTCCAAAATGGAGGTGCCCGAGCAATGTTGTTGCACTGTTCACTACTCTGCTTCAGCCCTTAGGCTCCGTTTCCAGATACCTGCCAGATTCCTGCCAGCCTGCAGTCTGTTACCTGTCTGCTTACCGTCCTGGAGGCTCCGCCGTCCGACAGTCTGTCCACCATCACCTGTCAGTCTGTCTATGGACCAGCCAGCCCTTTCACCTGAGGACGCTCACCTGTTTCCTGTCTGCTAGCCGTCCTGGAGGCTCCGCCGTCCGACAGTCTGTCACCATCACCTGTCAGTCTGTCTATGGACCAGCCAGCCCGTTCATCTGGGGACGCTCATCTGCTACCTGCCTGCTAGCCTACCGGGAGGCTCAGCCATCACAGGTCGTACCTTCCTGTTTGTCCAGAGACTGCCCCGGTCACTTGCCGTGACTTCCTTCCTGTTTGTCCAGAGACTGCCCCGGTCACTTGCCGTGACTTCCTGCCTGTTTGTCCAGAGACTGCCCCGGTCACTTGCCGTGACTTCCTGCCTGTTTGTCCAGAGACTGCCCCGGTCACTTGCCGTGACTTCCTGCCTGTTCGTCCAGAGACTGCCCCGGTCACTTGCCGTGACTTCCTGCCTGTTCGTCCAGAGACTGCCCCGGTCACTTGCCGTGACTTCCTGCCTGTTTGTCCAGAGACTGCCCCGGTCACTTGCCGTGACTTCCTGCCTGTTTGTCCAGAGACTGCCCCGGTCACTTGTCGTGACTTCCTGCCCGTCTTCCCCGGGCGCCACCCGCTGCCTTACAAGGACCGCCTCCTTGTATAAAAGCTCAGAGGTTCCGCCTCCCAGACCCGTTACAGTTTGCTCGGGCCATGGAACCCGGTGGCACCCAAACTCCCTCGCTCTCTGACCTGTGTCATGAACTGTCTCGTCAGAGGTCTCAACAGGAGTCCATCCTGGGTCACCTGCGGAATGTCAATTCCCGCCTGGACACTCTGACTGCTTCACCAGCAACCACCATTGGCGCCATGACTCGCAATCTGGCAGTTCCGCTGCTCACCAATTCCGTGGTTTCCGTTCCCGGACCTCGACTGTCAGCTCCTCCTCGTTTTGGAGGTGACCCTGCTCTGGCTCGGGGCTTCATTAACCAGTGCACCCTGCACTTTGAACTCCTGTCCCATCAGTTTAACTCCGACCGGGCCAAAATTGCCTTCATCATGTCCCATCTCACCGGGGAGGCTCTGGCCTGGCTAAATCCTCTTTGGGAGAGAGAAGACCCTCTGGTGTCCGACCTGCCTGTCTTTCTCTCGGCTTTCCGGAAGGTATTCGACGAACCCGGACGGAGGACCTCCTCCGCATCATCTCTGCTACGCCTCCGTCAGGGAAGTCTCACCGTGGGTCAATATGCCATACGGTTCCGTACCCTTGCCTCGGAGCTGGCCTGGGATAACGACGCTCTAATATCTGTCTTCTGGAGGGTCTGTCCGGTCGTATTAAAGATGAACTTGCCGGTCGGGACATTCCTACCTCTCTCGATGACCTAATAACTCTTGCCAATCGAATTGATCTACGGTTCCAAGAGCGCGCCAAAGAGGTCACCCGTGAGAGAAAGTTTCCTCGTCTAGCTCCTACTTTTCAGAAACCCGTAACTCCCTCCGTTTCTCCCCAGGTACACACTTCTGAGCCTATGCAGGTCGACCAGACCAGATGGTCAAAGCCCGTCAGGACTTACGCCGTGCCGAGGGGAGTTGCTTCTACTGTGGCAGTAAGGAGCACCTGATCCGTACCTGTCCGGAGAGGTCGGGAAACGCCTGTGTCTAGGTTCGCTCGGAGAGGTCAACCTAGACAGAGATAAATCCTCTCCATCTCTGCTGCTGTCAGTCTCAATTCTCCTCGGGGAGAACCGTTATTTCGAACTAGCCCAACTTGACTCTGGAGCAGCCGGGAATCTTGTTTCACAGGCTCTGGTAGAAAAATACCGCATTCCTACCAAACCTCTGGTTGTACCAGTATCTGTCGCTGCTGTGGATGGGGGTCTCTTACCACGTCCCATCCAACTTATCACCGAATCCATAACTCTGCAGGTGGGTATGCTGCATTCTGAGAGCATCTCTTTTCATGTTCTGCCTGGACTCTCTCACGCTTTCTTACTAGGTCTACCTTGGCTCCAAAAGCATGCACCCGTGCTCGACTGGCAGACTGGAGAGATCCTTCGCTGGGGACAAGACTGTCATAAAACGTGTTTGGTTCCTGTTCATCCCGTCCGTCCTTCTCCTACACCAACTAATCTACCTGGGCTCCCGATTCCATATTGGTCATTCGCTGATGTCTTTAATAAAAAGGAGGCAGAGACATTACCCCCTCACAGACCTTATGATTGCCCTATCGACCTGCTACCCGGTACTACGCCTCCCCGTGGGTGTATTTACCCATTGTCTGCTGCTGAGACCAGGTCGATGTCCGAATATATCGAGGAGAATTTGGCCAAGGGATTCATCCGGAAATCTACCTCCCCAGCGGGAGCAGGCTTCTTCTTCGTAAAAAAGAAAGACAGCTCTCTCCGTCCCTGTATAGACTACAGAGGTCTTAACCTGATCACGGTGAAGAATAAGTACCCCCTTCCGCTCATTCCAGAATTATTTGATCGTCTGAGGGGGGCTAGAATCTTCACCAAACCGGATCTTCGTGGGGCATATAACCTAGTCCGTATCCGTCGGGGAGATGAATGGAAGATGGCATTCAACACCCGGGACGGCCACTACGAGTATTTGGTGATGCCCTTTGGTCTCTGTAACGCTCCGGCAGTCTTTCAAGAGTTGGTCAATGACATCTTCCGGGACCTTCTCTACTCCTGCGTAGTGGTGTACCTGGACGACATCTTGGTCTTCTCTTCGGATCTCCAGTCTCACCGGAGGGACGTTCGTCAGGTTCTGCAAAGGCTCAGGCAGAATCACCTCTTCGCTAAATATGAGAAGTGCCTCTTTGAGCAGACTTCGCTTCCGTTTTTGGGCTACATCATTTCTCAGACAGGTCTACGAATGGATCCGGAGAAACTATCTGCCATCGAGAAATGGCCCCGACCGGAGGGCTTGAAGGCCATTCAGCGGTTCCTGGGCTTTGCCAATTATTACCGCCTCTTCATACCGCACTTCTCTTCCCGGACTGCTCCAATCTCCGCGCTCACCTGCAAGGACGCTAACCCCAAACAGTGGACGCCCGAAGCAGAGGAGGCCTTTCTTTCCTTAAAACAAGCCTTCTCTTCCGCTCCGGTGCTGCATCGCCCGGACGGCAACAAGCAGTTCTTCTTGGAGGTTGACGCTTCCTCCTCTGGAGCCGGAGCGGTACTTACTCAAAAATCTTCTTCCGGGAGGATGGTAACTTGCGGCTTCTTCTCTAAACTCTTCTCCTCTTCCGAGCGCAATTATTCCATAGGAGACCGAGAGCTATTGGCCATCAAGCTGGCATTAGAAGAGTGGCGTTACCTACTCGAGGGGGCTCTTCATCCGGTAATCATTTACACTGATCACAAAAACTTGGCTTACCTCCAGCATGCTCAGAGACTTAACCCTCGCCAAGTCCGGTGGTCCTTGTATTTTGCTCGCTTTGATTTTCTTCTACATTTTCGCCCGGCAGACAAGAACATCAAGGCGGACGCCTTGTCTCGATCCTTCCTGGTGTCGGATCTCGAGGAGGAACCTAAACATTTCATCGATCCCACCAGAGTGATGCAGGTGGCTCCCGTGAGTCTAAATCGTCTCCCTCCTGGTAAGACGTTCGTATCGGTACCCGATCGAGAGAGGATCCTACACTGGGGTCATTCGTCTAAACTAGCTGGTCACGCCGGTCAGAAAAAGACCCTCCAGCTTATTACCCGGCATTACTGGTGGCCTACCCTGCACAAGGACGTAAAAGACTTTGTTTCTGCCTGTGCCTCCTGTGCCCGCAACAGAGTTCCGAGACACCTGCCTGCCGGCCGCCTTCTTCCGCTTCCGGTACCCGCTGCCCCCTGGCAGCATATAGGCATGGACTTCATAACTGACCTCCCCATCTCTGCCGGTTGTACGGTCATTTGGGTGGTCGTTGACCGTTTTTCCAAGATGGCTCACTTTATTCCCCTGCCAGGTCTTCCGTCAGCACCGAACTGGCTAAAGACTTTATCCGCCACATCTTCCGTCTTCATGGCCTGCCTCGTCACATTGTGTCGGATCGTGGGGTACAGTTCACCTCACTTTTCTGGAAAGCCACTTGTAAGTTGCTAGACGTCTCCCTGGATTTCTCCTCCGCTTACCACCCACAGTCCAATGGTCAAGTGGAGCGGATCAATCAGATTCTGACCAGTTACCTCCGGCACTTCGTTAATGCCCACCATTCTGACAGGGTGGATCTCCTGCCATGGGCCGAGTTTTCTTACAACAATCACGAGAGCGAGTCTTCCTCCAAATCTCCGTTTTTTGTAGTCTTCGGTCAGCATCCTCGGATCCCTGTTCCCGTCTCCACCTCTGTGGACAATCCAGCTGCGGAATCTCTTGTTAACGAATTTTCCACCATATGGGAGAGTACCCGGTCCACACTCATTCTGTCATCCGAGCGCACGAAGAGACATGCTGACAAAAAATGTCTGGATCCTCCTCAATTCCGTCCTGGGGATAAGGTCTGGCTCTCGTCCAAGTATGTCCGGCTCAAGATTCCTTCCTACAAGTTAGGTCCTCGGTTCATCGGTCCCCTGGAGGTCATCAGTCAGATCAACCCGGTGGCCTATAAATTGAAACTCCCGGCCAATTTGCGGATTCCTAACTCCTTCCATGTATCTCTCCTCAAACCGGTGGTACTTAACTCTTTTGTCAAGCCTACAGGTACGCTTCCTGCTCCAGTTTCTGCTGAAAACGAGGTAGAGAACATTCTGGCCACCAAAAGGGTAAGGAGAAAGACCTATTTTCTGGTGGATTGGAAGGGGTTCGGTCCTGAGGAGAGAACGTGGGAGCCTCGGGAGAACATCCATGCCCCTCTCATCTTAGCTAAATTTCTCTCTGGCCTAAAAAAGGGGGGGCTTAAAAGTGGGGGTACTGTAGCGTTGGCGTCCCTGCCCTCAGCTAGGCAGGGACGCTGTTCCCCTCACCCCTCTGCTCCGGGTCCGTCTTCCTCCTCCCGCTCTGCTGGTGGCGCGCGCTCCTTTCCGGCCACTGTGCTTTGGGCGCGCGTGCGCTCCCTTCCTCTTATAGGGGCCGCGCGCGTCCTCGTAAGTAGTCCCCGGCCATTGGCCGGAGGACTTCACCATATATAAGGCACCTCCTCCAAAATGGAGGTGCCCGAGCAATGTTGTTGCACTGTTCACTACTCTGCTTCAGCCCTTAGGCTCCGTTTCCAGATACCTGCCAGATTCCTGCCAGCCTGCAGTCTGTTACCTGTCTGCTTACCGTCCTGGAGGCTCCGCCGTCCGACAGTCTGTCCACCATCACCTGTCAGTCTGTCTATGGACCAGCCAGCCCGTTCACCTGAGGACGCTCACCTGTTTCCTGTCTGCCAGCCGTCCTGGAGGCTCCGCCGTCCGACAGTCTGTCCACCATCACCTGTCAGTCTGTCTATGGACCAGCCAGCCCGTTCATCTGGGGACGCTCATCTGCTACCTGCCTGCTAGCCTACCGGGAGGCTCAGCCATCACAGGTCGTACCTTCCTGTTTGTCCAGAGACTGCCCCGGTCACTTGCCGTGACTTCCTGCCTGTTTTTCCAGAGACTGCCCCGGTCACTTGCCTTGACTTCCTGCCTGTTCGTCTAGAGACTGCCCCGGTCACTTGCCGTGACTTCCTGCCTGTTCGTCCAGAGACTGCCCCGGTCACTTGCCGTGACTTCCTGCCTGTTTGTCCAGAGACTTCCCCGGTCACTTGCCGTGACTTCCTGCCTGTTTGTCCAGAGACTGCCCCGGTCACTTGTCGTGACTTCCTGCCCGTCTTCCCCGGGCGCCACCCGCTGCCTTACAAGGACCGCCTCCTTGTATAAAAGCTCAGAGGTTCCGCCTCCCAGACCCGTTACATAATTGAACTATACTCAAATTTTACAAATATCCAGATTAGCCAAAAGCTTTGAGAAGCGTCTGAGAACGTGCACATTTGTCTCTCATAAATTATATCCTGCATGCACCTTATACAAATAATCAGATATCTAAGAAGAAGGTTTATGTGATGACTGCCCTAAATATACCTCTCTTCATGAGGGATTTTTTTTTAATTTGCCGCTGGTCACCATTTTTCGGAACCATTATGGGCCATCAAAATGTTAAAAAAATGAAAAAATCTTTATAGTTACCTTACCGCTCACCTCTGTGGCCTCTCCACTACTTACTGAAACCCATCTGGTCATCATCCCATCCACCATTGGCACTTGAATCACTGGGCTACTTATAAGCTGGAAGTCCTGACTGACTGTTAGAGGGCTGGGGATTCCAGATTGAGCAGCAGTTGATCAAAAGATGAGTCAAGGACCAGACGGATGACGTCGAGTAGAGTTTAGGCCAGAGAGGTGAGCAGTAAGGGCAGAATAAGGATTTTTATTTTTTTACAGACCTCAGAGCATAATAGGGGTTATTAAATTTATGGTGAAAAACTTCTCCACAAGTTGTAATTCCCCATAGAATTGAAAAGCCGGCAAATGCCAGAAGGGCCAGTCCTTGTAATGAGCCGCTCAATATATCGCCCCCTCAGCGTTGTCAGCGAGTGTTCCAGAGTTCACTTCAGCAACCAGCACACCAGGCAGCATTAGCTTGCCTTACGCACATGATCGCGCTGCACTGCTGCCACACTTGACAGGAGGAAGTGGGCAGTCTGATGTCCTGATCACTAGCTGGCTGCATTGAGGTAACATAGAAACAGGACGGGTGCCGTGCTGCGCTGTTCTGTGCTGCTCTGGCCATGCATCCCACTGCAGCTTGTGATTAGGACATCAGACCACCCACTTCCTCCTGTCTAGTGTGACGATAGGGCATCAAAGTATTTACAAAGCACAGAAGATGTCTCTGATGGCAGTAACAGAACATAGGGAGACTACAGCAATAAGTTTCTGTGTAATCGTGGCCGGGGTTGGAGGATGGATAGCAGCCTGCCCACAGTGGCACTGGTTGGGTGGGGGTGCACACATTTTTCTATACAGTGATAATTTTTTTTGCCGCCTTGGGTCCAGCCATTCAAAAAGGGGGCGTGCTGTGCAGGAGAAGAGCACTGGCCAATGCTCATCAGATTGATAGAAGAGATGATTGGCCAGTGCTCCAGTCTTACTGTACTGTGTGCCTCTGAGGGAGAGAACCAGCAACCAAGCTGCAAGGCCAGCCATATCTACCTGTGTGTGCTCCCAGGGACAGATAGAGAAGCTGCTCAATTCCCCACGGTCACATCCTCTGCTCTGGTCCACAGCCCCCCGCAGAGAAGGAGAGAGCGGGGGAGGTACTAGGAAAGTGCTTGCTGTGAGCAGAAGGAGCTACACATGTATATCAGCCTCTCCTGCAACACAGAGGAGTGTGTGTGGGTTGTTTGTGAAGTGTTATGTTTTGGTAGCTGAGGAGAGCAGGTAAAAACGGCAATACACCAGAGAGGTTGGAATCTACTGGATTGCAGTACCCTGACTAACCACCACAACTAAAGGCAGCCATGGAGCGTTCCTACGTTGGTCCTAGACACCTCGTCACAGCCTGAGAGGCTAACTACACCTAAAGATAGAAAGAGGAAAGCTATCTGCCCCGGAGCAGATCCCCAAAGAACATAGGAAGCCCCCAAACATGTAATGGCGGTTAGACAAGAGGAAATACAGACAAAGACAGAAAATAGTATGAGCAAACGCTGGGGCCCAATCTTCCTAAACAGAAAAAGGATAGGAAGGATTCTTACTGCAATCCAAAAAAAACCTAAAAAAACCATCGCTACTAATTGCAAAAACACCTGAGATCACACGACCTCTACCACCTAAATTAGTTCTCTGGTGTAACAAAACTAAGCCGCAGCCACAGAAAAAACTGGAAAAGGCAAATGAACAAACAACAGTGGCTCCAGAGGAACCGAGAGGAGATCAAGCCCCCCGGGGAGGGGAACCTGGCCAACCTCACAGAAATGCAGAGAAATATGCAAAAGGCAAGCACAAAAACAAATAACAGAAAATATCTTATCTGAGAGCAGGAGAAGAGGCAAGACTCAGCAAGCTTCCAAGTGAACTAGGAAACAACGTTGAGACAAGAACAATTGATCACCGGCAACCTACCTCTTATATCCAGCCAGTCCGTGATTCCTGATTGCCAATCCTCATTGAATGGTTCAGTACTGTTTGTAGCCACCAGAGGGAGCTTCTGCTCAGAATTCATTTCTAAAACATTCATAACAGTACCTCCCCCTTGAGGAGGGGTCATCGAACCCTCATTTGTGCAACCAGGTCGGTCAGGATGAGCTCTGTGATACGCACGGATCAGTCTCCTAGCAGGGATGTTCCGAAGCAAACAACCAAGAATTGTCCTCCTGACCATAACCTCTCCACTTAACCAAATACTGGAGTTTCCGTCTAGAAAAACGAGAATCCAATATTTTCTCAACCACATACTCCAGATTGCCCTCAACCAAAACAGGGTCAGGGGGCGCAGCCATAGGAACCACTGGCTCGACAAAGCTCTTCAATAAGGACTTGTGGAACACGTTATGGATCTTAAATGTCCCTGGAAAAAGTAAACGAAAGGAAACAGGATTAAGAATCTCCATTATCTTATAAGGTCCAATGAACCTAGGCTTAAACTTAGGAGATGCAACTCTCATAGGGATATTTCTTGAGGACAACCAGTCCAAGTCCCCCACTTTAAACCGAGGACCATCAGTCCTATGCCGGTTGGCAAACCACTGGGCCTTCTCCTGAGAGAAGGACAACCTCTCCACTAACTGGTCCCAAATCTGCTGCATACGCTCCACAACAGAGTCAACACTCAGACAGACAGAAGCCTCCGTCTGTCCCGAAGAAAATTGAGGGTGAAACCCAAAATTGCAGAAAAATGGAGACATCAAAGTGGCAGAGCAAACTCAGCCAAAGGCAAAAAAGAGACCCAGTCATCTTGATCAGCAGACACAAAGCATCTCAGATAAGTCTCCAATGTCTGGTTTGTTCTCTCAGTTTGTCCATTGGTCTGAGGATGAAAAGCAGAGGAGAAAGACAATTGAACAACAAGTTTAGAACAAAAAGTCCTCCAAAATCTGGAAACAAACTGGACTCCTCTGTCAGACACAATGTTCTCAGGAATGCCATGTAACCAAACCACGTGCTGAAGGAACAAAGGCACCAATTCGGAGGAGGAAGGCAACTTAGGTAATGGCACAAGAAGTATCATCTTGGAAAACCTATCACAAATCACCCAGATAACGGTCATTCTCTAAGAAACAGGGAGGTCGGAAATAAAATCCATAGAGATATGGGTCCATGGTCTCTTGGGCACAGGCAATGGCATCAACAAACCACTAGAGTGAGAGCAAGGCTTGGAGCGAGAGCAAGTCCCAAAAGGACTGCACAAACTCCCTGACGTCACGAGACAACGTAGGCCACCAAAAGGACCGACTCACCAAGTCTCTGGTACCAAAAATTCCGGGATGACCGGTCAACGCGGAATAATGAATCTCAGACATCACACTCTTCTTCCACTGGTCTGGGACAAACAATTTCCCAACAGGTCAGCGCTCGGGTTTATCCTCCTGACACCCCTCCAGAGCCAGTCTCAAATTGGGCGAGATGGCGGAAAGAACCACACCCTGTTTCAAAATAACAGCAGGATCAGATAACTCAGGAGAGTCCGCAAGGAAACTCCTCGAGAGGGCATCCGCCTTAACATTCTTAGTGCCAGGAAGAAAGGAAACCACAAAATTAAAACGTGTGAAAAACAAGGCCCACCTGGCCTGTCTAGGATTAAGTCGCTTGGCTGATTCCAGATAAACCAGATTCTTATGGTCCGTGAGGACCACCACCTGATGTTTGGCTCCCTCCAGCCAATGTCTCCAATCTTCAAAAGCCCACTTCATGGCCAATAACTCCGGATTACCCACGTCATAATTACGTTCAGTTGGAGAAAATTTTCGAGAGAAAAAAGCACAAGGGTTACTTTTAGAGGTTTCAGGATCTCTTTGGGACAAAACGGCAACTGCCCCAATTTCAGAGGCATCAACCTCCACCTGAAATGGCAGAGAAAACATCAGGCTGCCGTAGAACAGGAGCAAAAGTGAATCTCCGTTTAAGTTCCTGAAACGCAGAGACTGCCTCAGGAGGCCAATTCACCACATCAGAACCCTTTTTGGTCAAATCAGTCAATGGTTTTAACAATAACAGAGAAATTACCAATAAATTTACGATAAAAATTGGCAACACCCAAGAATCTCTGAAGAGCCTTTAATGAAGTAGGTTGGACCCAATCACAGATGGCCTGAACCTTGACCGGGTCCATTTCAATAACAGATGGAGACAAAATGAATCCCAGAAATGAGATCCTCTGTACGCCAAAAAGACACTTTGATCCCTTCACATACAGAGCATTCTCTCTCAAAATCTGGAACACAGTCTGAACATGTTTCACATGAGAGTCCCAGTCATTGGAAAAAATCAAGATATCATCCAAATAAACAATCAGAAATGTATCCACAAAATCCCTGAAAATGTCATTCATGAAGGACTGGAAGACGGAAGGAGCATTAGTGAGCCCAAAGGGCATCACTAGCTACTCAAAATGCCCTTCAGGGGTATTGAATGCCGTCTTCCATTCATCCCCGTGCTTAATGCGAATAAGGTTATACACCCCCCTGAGGTCAAGCTTGGTAAACCAAGTAGCACTTTTCACCCTGGAAAACAGGTCAGAAATCAAGGGTAACGGATATTGATATTTCACAGTGATATTGTTCAAGAGACGATAATCAATACACGGCCTTAATGAACCATCCTTTTTGGCCACAAAGAAAAAACCGGCACCCAAGGGTGAAGAGGATGGTCTGATATGACCCTTCTCCAATGACTCCTTGATATAAGACCGCATAGCGTCATGTTCAGGTACAGACAAGTTAAAAAGGCGACCTTTAGGGAATTTACTACCAGGCACTAATTCAACAGCGCAGTCATAGCTCCTATGGGGGGGGCAAGGATGCAGATTTACTTTCGCTAAACACATCAGAAAAATCAGTCAAAAAGTCAGGCACATCTTGAGCCTGGGGAGAGGCAGAAAAAACAGGAGTGTTGGCATTAACACATTGGCAGCCCCAACTGGTTACAGACACAGATTTCCAATCCAAAACAGGATTATGAGACTGCAACCAAGGGAAACCTAGTACAATAATGTCATGCAGATTATACAGCACCAAAAATTTGCAACTCTCCTGATGATCAGGTTCAACCCTCATTATCACCTGAGTAGAGAACTGGGGTTTATTCTCAGCCAAAGGGGTAGAATCAATCCCCAGTAGGGGAATAGACTTCCATAGGAGTATCAAGGGAAACCCACAACGTTTAGCAAAATCAAAATCCATCAGGTTAATAGCTGCTCCCGAATCAACAAAAGCCTGAGCAGAAAATGTGGACAGGGAGCAAATCAGGGTAACAGTCAACAGAAATTTAGTCTGAACACTATCCAAGACAACTGAGCGTGCAAAACGTCTTCCCCGCTTAGGGCAGACTGAAATAGCATGAGAGGCATCACCACAGTAGAAACATAACCCATTGCGTTTTTGAAACTCATGACGCTGTGCCCCAGAAGCCACTCTATCACACTGCATGGGTTCAGAAGCTGGTTCACAAGGCAACACCATACCACGCATACCTCTACGCTCACGCAAACGTCTGTCAATTTGAATCGCCAATGACATCGAATCATTGAGACCAGAGGGAGCAGGGAAACCCACCATAACATATTTTACATTCTCTGACAGACCCTTCCGAAAAAGGGCTGCCAAAGCATCATCATTCCATTTGATCAGAACTGCCCACTTTCGGAATTTCTGACAGTACAACTCAGCGTCCTCAAGCCCCTATTTAATGCCAACAATGTTTTTTCAGCTTGATCAGTGACATTAGGTTCATCGTACAATAACCCCAGAGCCAGAAAAATGCATCAACATTACTCAAAACAGGGTCCCCAGGTGTCAGGGAAAAAGCCCAATCCTGAGGATCGCCGCGCAGAAGAGAGATGACAATTTGAACCTGCTGTGCTGCGTTCCCTGAGGACTTGGGTTTTAAGGCAAAAAACAACTTACAGTTATTTTTGAAATTCAGAAATTTAGCTCGATCCCCCAAAAACAAATCTGGCATGGGGATCCTAGGTTCCACAACAGGCAACCCTGCAAGATAGGTAGCAATACTCCGAACTTCAGTGGCAAGCTGATCCACACGGCCAGACAACTGTGCAAACTCCATTGAGAGAGAAAAAAATCCTCCTCAGCACCCAGAGAAAAAGAGGGAAAAAAAATGCAACAAACAGAGAAAAAAAAAATCTCTGACAACTCTGACAACTTTCTTCTTTCCACACTTTTTTTTTTTCCCTTCTGTGAGTACCATATAATTTTCAGTTTGGCCGGTAATACTGTTATGTTTTGGTAGCTGAGGAGAGCAGGCAAAAACGGCAATACACCAGAGAGGTTGGAATCTACTGGATTGCAGTACCCTGACTAACCACCACAACTAAAGGCAGCCGTGGAGCGTTCCTACGTTGGTCCTAGACGCCTCGTCACAGCCTGAGAGGCTAACTACACCTAAAGATAGAAAGAGGAAAGCTATCTGCCCCGGAGCAGATCCCAAAGAACATAGGAAGCCCCCAAACATGTAATGGCGGTTAGACAAGAGGAATACAGACAAAGACAGAAAATAGTATGAGCAAACGCTGGGGCTCAATCTGCCTAGACAGAAAAAGGATAGGAAGGATTCTTACTGCAATCCAAAAAAAACCCTAAAAAAAACAATCGCTACTAATTGCAAAAACACCTGAGATCACACGACCTCTACCACCTAAGTTAGTTCTCTGGTGTAACAAAACTAAGCCGCAGCCACAGAAAAAACTGGAAAAGGCAAATGAACAAACAACAGTGGCTCCAGAGGAACCAAGAGGAGACCAAGCCCCCCGGGGAGGGGAACCTGGCCAACCTCACAGAAATGCAGAGAAATATGCAAAAGGCAAGCACAAAAACAAAAAACAGAAAATATCTTATCTGAGAGCAGGAGAAGAGGCAAGACTCAGCAAGCTTCCAAGTGAACCAGGAAACAACGTTGAGACAAGAACAATTGATCACCGGCAACCATGATGGGGGAAACCTCCCTTATATCCAGCCAGTCCGTGATTCCTGATTGCCAATCCTCATTGAATGGTTCAGTGCTGTTTGTAACCACCAGAGGGAGCTTCTGCTCAGAATTCATTTCTAAAACATTCATAACAGTGAAGTATCTGTAGTGTGTGTATGTTACTTGTGTGTGAGGTATCTGTAGTGTGAGTGTGTGTGTGTGTGTGTGTGTGTACACTTGTCCAGCATGCATAAGAGATGTAATGAATCCAGTGCCTCTCACTCCAGCACATCTCCTCATCAAGCCCTGAACGAACAGCAGTGGTCTTGATGAATCAGGGCCATATTAGATGTTGCCTTGCCTTAAAAGGGTTGACCACTATTCAGACAACACCTTCTCATCTGTATGTTCCATTGAGAATAATAATATCAACTATAGTGGCTGCCATCCAGCGGTGTTGGCACTGGCTCTCCCTGGGATCGTGTGACATTGTTATGTCATATGATCTCTGTTAAGGGCCTGCGGAACGCACCTAATAGATATTAAGGAGAGGTGCGTTCGCAGCCTGGGGTCCACCGTGCAGGCAGAGCCTGCTGCTAGTAAGATGGCACAAATAGGCAGTATGAGCGAACTCTGTTATCCCGCAGAATCGCAGATGTAAACGCCGTAGCACTATATGGCGGTATGGGCGAACTCTGTTATTCCACATAGTCGCTAACTAAAATGCTGTAGCGCTATATGGCGATATAAGCGGACTCTGTTAATTCACAGAGCCGTATGACAAAGACTGTGTCCTGTTAGACTCACAGGAGACACAGATGACTGTTAAGCGGATTGCAGTCTGTGGTCATGCAATTAGAAAACAAGCAATAATCTCCTCACCGGAGTAGCCGGTATTCTAATGGCGTTTTCAGCCGAGCCCTGAACACGTGCATATAAAACTCCTCACCGGAGGTGCCGGTATTCTAGGGGCTTACTTCAGCCGGACCTAACCACATGCATACATGACCACACTGGCGCAAGCATGTAACAGATTTGATACTAGCGCGCGGCTGTGCGGTTATGCCAACTTTTTATAGTAGCAGCTACAGGACCTTCCAGAAAAGGACCAATGAGAAACTGTTCCAGAACACAAGCACTTTCAGGACCTTCCTGGCGGACCAATGGGAGTCGCTGCTGTAACCGAGCATGTGACCCCTGATCTCCAATGGGAGATCTTGCCCTGGGCATGCTCAGATGGAGAAAGCGAGGACTTTGTCCCAGGACTGCCTGCTCCAGCATTGGTTATAATAGAGGAACCAGGAGAGGCAGCAAAAAGCCTCTGCACAGCATTAGACCGAGCGAGACACTGGGACCGACGTCTCTGCTGAGCAGGCTCCACTGCGGCCGGAGATGGATGGGGGACTGTAGCGGGACTGGTTCGAGATTCCCCTTGTGCAGCAGCGGGAACTTGATCCCTAACAATCTCTCTGACCAATCTGCTCTGACTTTATTCTCCTCTCCTACTGATATAATTGACATCCAGAGGAAGTGAAAAGGCATCCACAGCTCTTACTTCCTCTGGATGTCTGATTTGTCTGCAAGAGAGGAGAGCAAAGCCAGCACTGATTGTCTGCAGGGATTTCGTGACATAACAATGTCTCGTGATACCCGGGAGATCCAGTGCCGACACCGCTGGAACGATACCAGCACCGAAGGTTACTACAGGTGATATTATTAAACTGGGGAAACAGATTCAGAAGGAGTTGTCTCAGTAGTGGACAACACTTTTAAAGGGAATTTGTCATGTCAAAAAACACTGTTAACCTGTAGATATGGGTTTAACATGCAAGTTAATAGCATTCTAAAGATGCCCTGATGCCAGAAGGAAATTAACTTTATAACACTGAGTTTCAGTCATAGAGGTGCACCTTCAGTCACCACTCAGTACATAGTGAGCGGGAGTTGTAACCATGCACCATCACTGACTGACAGCCGGCTCTGTACTGATGCACTGCTGAGCCAGTTATCAGTCAGTGCCAGGGGCTATGTACTGAGTGGTGACTGGATCCGCACTGTCTGCTTGTCTGTGACTGAAAGCTGGAGGTCTCTGGGTTCAAGCTCCACTACCCAATACTGAGCCCACAAAATCATTTGGATAACCTAGGTTAGTTAATCAGGTCATATGGCAACATAAAACAGAAGAAAATCCAGCTGAACAAACTTGTGAACAAACTGCATTCTTTATTCACCGAAAGTGCTAAGTAGAGGGTAAAACAGCATCAGCGTTATATGTTACATGATATGCGACATTAACCAATTTCAGGTGGCTACGCACCCTTAATCATGACCATGCAGCCCATTTGTCTTTAAGTGCCTACATATTGTGCATCTTGAAACAGCCAACACCTCTAGTTTTCAGAAAGTCCAGTATTTCAGCTGATGTTATTTGTAGGTTTTTCTTTGCATCCCGAACAATTTTCCTGGCATTTATCACAGGTCACAGATGAGGATGTTACCTTTAGTAGCCATTCAAACCCATTTGTGTCTACTTCTGTGCATGTTATAAGGCCAAAATCACCAGGGTATGTAAACTTTTGATCAGGGTCATTTGGATGTTTTGGGTTGTCATCATTAGTGATGAGCGAGCACTAAAATGCTCAGGTGCTCGTTGTTTGGGCCGAGCAAATTGGAATACTCGGGTACTCAGACAGAACAACGAGCCCAATGTAAGTCTATGGGAGACCCGAGCATTTTTACCGCAATCCCCCCCGAGGGGTCCTTTTAAGGTATAAAAAATCTGAAAATTATGGAAACACTGCTCAAATGACATGGGAACATCATGGAAGAAATTCTGACTCCTAGGTCGCAGCTCTAAACAATGTTGCCAGAGTTTCACGCCCTTTTTACAGGTGCACCAAAAAAACATACAAAAACTAGATCAAAATGGATTTTGCTGGGAAATATGTTAAGGAGCATCCTTTCCAGGTTTATGACTTTTATCAAAGCCAAAATAATTAACCCAAAACAAAAATGTTCCTCCACCACTTGGACTATGTTCACACATAGCATTTTTGAGGCGTTTTGCAAATTTAGCATTGCTTTCAACCAATACAAATGCATTCACTGGGAAATGTCATTGTAACATTTAACAACTCTAGCTGGCCATGTGGTGCGTGGAACATAAGCAGACATCTTGTTTCATTTATGAAGGAGGGACTTACACAGTCACAGAGCCTATTTTTGCAGGGGCATCAGACAGCATTAATCTTTTTAAAGGGCTATTATTAAATAGTGGGTCTCCTATGCTGTTATTGTCTTTGCAGTGAGAGGATGGGCTGCCAAGAATTACAATGCACCCCAATACCGCTTTCACGAGAGGTACAGGAGGGCTTCCTTAAAAAATGTTGCATTGAATGCAAGGCCTGCCCTGCTACCAAGTCATATGCACCCCAATAAGTCTTTGAACCCACATACTGGATGGGCACAGGAAAATCCACTTCACATTATTCATGTTGTTCTCCCAAATTCTTTTCGTATGCATTGACTGCAAGGCCTGCCCTACTGCCAAATCATATGCACCCCAATAAGCTTTTGAACCCAGGTACTGGATGGGCACAGGAAAATCCACTTCACATTATTCATTTTGTACTCCCATTCTGTTTTCTGATGCATTGACTGCAAGGCCTGCCCTGCTACCAAGTCATATGCACCCCAATAACCCCAATACCCCCTTGGAAGAAACATTGAGGAGGGCCTCATAAAAAAATGTCCCATTACAAAGGAGCGGGTTTCTTAGACTTGTAATGCCCATTCACTAAGTGTATTGGCTGGCAAACATTTTCCCTGTGGGGTACACCTCAACTTTTCCATAACAAGTATTTTACGCCCAGTATAACCATCCATCCTTGTTAGGAGTTCGACACTGGCTGTAGCAGCATGGAACACGTTAACCCTGGTGATCTAGTGGCGGTGGATGATGACACGTGGAGGAAGGCCTAATTAGAAAATAGGCCCAATTTAAAGAAGCGGGTCTCCTAGACTTGTAATGCCCATACACTAATTGTATGGGCTGAAAAACATTTCCCCATGGGGTAGACATCAACATAGTGTGTAAATGTTTTTATTAGGGGCATCATAAACACCTTGCAAAACTGTAACGTGGTTTCCTACACAGTTGCTGCTGGGAAGGTGCAGATTTTTAGTAAAAATATGGTGGACGAATCATTGGATAAAGTGATCAGGAAAAGGGGCATGGTGATGACAGGAATGGGAAAGTACATGATTAATAACAGCAGTGGATATGGGAGGTATGAGATCCAGGATACAGCCTACAATTATTCGTCGTTTATTCACCATCAATTACCAGAATCGGTTTCATGCCCGTTAGATCGGTGTAACAGATGCGCGTGAGACTCGGCCTAAGAAATTCCCATCCAAAATATGTTGCCAAACACGCACGTGTCTGTATAAAGGGCAAAGTGCAAAATGTTCGTGAGATGCTGTATTAGAGAAAGCAAATCAGTGTCAGAGGAAAACCAAACAAACTGATGGATGCTCGTGAAACACTAAGTTTAAAGAGGAGTGCACCGTCCGTAACTATAAACACACCCGTGGCACAAGCTTCTTCATCTTCACCCATACATATTACCAATAATATCCAAATGTCCCAGTCGAAAATTATTTGTACTAGTGTAACTAACACTGTTAAAGTAATGCCACTAAATGTATATAACCACAACCCTTGGAAACACCAGATTTCCTCTTTACAAGATATGGACGATGATGGTATTGATGAAGACTTTGAAATTTACCACATCCACACCAAGAAGACGAAGATCACAGCTGCAAAACATGTGCACAAAAAGGCCATGAATGTATGGAAAATCATTTTCTAGGGAAAAGTTTCCCTCTTACTAAAGTGGTACTGGATGATGCATACACAGCTCTCATGTCTACTCAGCGTCAGATGCTTGAAAGATGATGTATTCTGATTTGTTCATGTCCACTTTTTGAAAGCGAGCAGAAAAGAATATATATATATATGATATAGTTGGAAGACGTGTGATTTTGGTCAGTAAGGAGGTGATATCAGGTACAGATAGGTAGATCTGCGTGTCATCGGCGTAGTGATGATATCGCAAACCGTGCCATTACATCAGCCGTCCCAGGCCGAAGGTGTAGATGGAGAAGAATAGGGGTCATAGAACAGAGCTTTGGGGAAGACCGAAAGACAGGTTTCGAGGTGAGGAGGTGGTGTGGTAGAGGAAGACAATGAATGTCCCCCTAACAGTCTTGTTGTTTTTTAAAGACTCTGCCGATAACCCCAAAAAGGCCATTTGCACCACCTGCCATGCCCGCATCAGCAAGGGTAGCAAAACTACCAGCCTTACCACCACCAGCATGATCAGGCACATGGCAGCAAAGCACCCGACTTTGTTGGTTGAACACCAGGCTCCATGAACAGTGTCTGTGTGTGATACCACTGCTTCTTCCGCTCTTGTGCGTGCAAGCCAATCCCCTGTCCACAGTGCATGCAAAGATGCCTCCTGCCCTGCATCTGTAGTTGTACACAAACTGAACTAGCACCATTAAAAATCACGTCCATGTCCTTGTCCCAGCGCAGCGTTCAGTTGTCCATACCACAGTCCTTGGAACGCAAGCGGAAATACGCAGCCAACGCCACAATACTAAATTCACACATTTCTCGTTTGCTTGCGCTCTAAATATTGCATTTTAGGCTCATGGGAGACAGAAGCTTTCCGCAACCTGATGGTGGTGACCATAACAAGGTACTTGGTCCCCACCCGCCACTATTTCTGTAACGATATTACACAAGCAAGCACGTGTCCCACAACATTACCCGGGCCCTCAACAATGCTGCTACAGAGAAAGCGTACCTAACCACAGACACGTGGACAAGTGCTTGTGGGCAGGGACGGTACATCTCGGTGACGGCACACTAGGTTAGCGTTGAATAAGTCATGAGCCAGTCAGACATTGGGAGATGATGTCACAGATGTATGGAGGAGACAGTTTCTGGAAGGCTTTGTATGTCATAGTCAGGCTTTTGAACTGTAGCCTATAGGCAATAGGAAGGCAGTGAAGGGCCTGGCAGAAAGGAGAGGCTGGGGAATAATGGAGGGACAGTTGGATTACTCTGGCAGCAGAGTTTAGGATAGATTTGATTGGTGCAAGAGTCCTAGAAAGGAGGCCAGAGAGTATAAGGTTGCACTAGTCGAGGCGGGAGATCATGAGGGCGTGCACAAATATTTTTGAAGTTTCTTGGAATGTACGGATCCAGGAAATGTTTTTGAGTTGTAGTGGGCTGGAGGAGGCAACGGCTTGGATATGTAGATTGAAAGAGAGGGCATTGTCGAGGATCACCCCAAGGCCACGAAGAAGCGGAACTATTTTTCACGGTGAGCAGTCCTGGCATTACACAGGCACGTGTCCCACAACATTACCCGTGCACTCCACAATGCTGTTACTTGGAAATTTAACCTAACCACTCACGTGGACAAGTGCTTGTGGTCAGAGACGGTACATCTCACTGAGGGCACACTGGGTTAACATAGTGGAAGCTGGAACCCACTCCGACCTTCGTGTGGTGCACGTCCTCCCAACCCCTTGTATTACATGCCCTACGTCAATCTGGATTGTCCTCACAGTCTACAGCTCCTGCACCTCCTCCTCCTTCGCCTCCTCTTTAGCCTCCATCTCCAAAAGTAGCACATCAGTCAAATGCTGGAAGCACTGCAGCAGTGCCTCATCAAAGCGGCAAAAGGCTGTGCTGAAGTTAATATGCTTAGGTGACAAATCGCACAATGATGAAGCGTTGTGGACAGCTCTGAAAGAACAGGCAGATCTATGGCTGACACCACTGAACCCACAGCCAGGCATGGCTGTGTGTGACAATGGCTGGAACCTGGTGGCTGCTCTATGGCGAGGCGAGCTCAGACACGTGCCATGCCAGGCTAATGTGCCTAACCTCATTGGTCAACATTTTCTGAAAAGCGACACGGAGCTGCCAGATCTGCTAGGAAAAGTACAACGCTCTGCGGACCCATTTTAGAAAGTCAGCTACAGCTTCATCCGCCCTTGCCGTGCTTCAGCAGCACTTGCAGCTTCTGGCTCACCGACTGGTGTGTGATATCCCCAGGCATTGGAACCCTACACTGCAGATATTGGAAAGGATTTGTGAGCAGAAGAGGGCATTTCGTGACTAGTCTACCAGCATCAACAAGGTTGTTGGTATTCAGTTCTGACTTCACACATAAGATCTCAGGAGTGGACATGGATGTCAGACATATGTACCATCCTCCAAAACTTTGAGGAATCCAACAAGATGGTGAGCTTCAATGACGCCATCATTAACATCTCAATCTGACTTCTCTGTGTTCTAATATGAATATTTATAGTTATTTATATAGCGCAAGCATATTTACAGTGTAACAGTATGAAAAACAAGTCCTAAGTAACAACGATAACAATAATACAATAATTATACAGAAATAAAACGACCCTTCTTGTGACAGCTTACAATCTACACAAAGTAACAACAATAACAATAATTAAACCCCCAAAAAATCCTGCTCCTGACAACTTACAATCTACAATGAGGTGGTAGAGATAAAATCTACAGGGGTGTATTTGCAATAATGTATTTACAATTATATTACTGAGGTTAGTCGAAAGTCGAGGAGGCCTGAGGACAAGTAAGTGGAGGAGAGCATGGTCAGTCGTCCTCTTGGTGAGGACACGGGAGTATTGACTGTTAGTAGTCTTGCACGCATGGCTGAGTTTATGTTCCGCTGCCTTTCCCGTCACCCTCACATTTTTAAAATTTTGGGTGACGGGCAATACTGATTGGTGACACTTCTAGACCCACGCAACAAGGAGAAGTTTATATCTCTTATTCCAGAGGCAGACAGGTGTCCTAAAATGTTGGAGGACCAGAGGGCCCTTCTTGCGGAATTATTAAAAAAATTCCCATATAAAAATGCTGGCAGCAGAGTTCATAGTTGTTGGCCAAGCAAGCAGTACAGGTGAGAAAGACATAACTCCAATCTAGCAGATGCAGTGGAAAACTGGCAAAGTTCGGGGCTCTCACAAGGAGTGCAAAGTTTGTGAAAATGCTGAGGGAGTACCTTGCTGACCATACCAACGTTCTCTGTCATTCCTCTGTGTCTTATAATTATTGGTTATCCACGCTGAACTTGTGGCATGAACTGGCTCTCTCTACTGCTCACATGCGCTGTACTCACGGTCAAGGAGCGCACGGCACCTTGGTCTCTGGCGGTCACTGGGCTCACAGCGCCTTGCTAAATGGCAGTACTGCTTTTAGTGGCGGGAGCCAGTGGGAACATTCCTTTGCAGCACCAGTGCTCTAAGGATGGAGAACGCTACTCAGGCTCCTACGCGCTGCTGGTCCACGCCAAAAATCTATACTGTCGTGCCCGCTATGTCTTAAGCTGGCCCCTGCCTGTAGGTCATGGGGTCTGTCTCACTGCTGCAGTTGGCCACAGTGTCGGCGCTTCGGATGTGTAGTGCACTACCCCCCTTGATGATCACACGCTCACAGCTGGGGACTCACTCATGCTTTGCGTTTTTTTCCCTCAGCTTCCAGCCAGGTTCCCTGTCTAAACACGCCCCCTCTTCCTGGGTAATGGGGCATGTCCGTTCCCCTATTCCTTCCCCCGAGAAAGATGGGACGCAGCCTTGACAGTTCCAGACCTGACGCAGCACAGGTACCCGGTTGTCACGCTGCCTATGGACTCAGGGGCTGGTGTTCCGGCCTCGGCCGCTAGGAGGCGCCAGACTCCTTTGGCTGGTTATGCCGGGGATAGGAGGGCTATATCCTCATTTGGTTCCCCTCCTTTGACGCCGGTCTCTGTCGCTGAGCATCGCTGTGATTCTCCAGTGGGTGATGTTGGTGACAGAGAAGGGGTTCCTGCGCAGGCATCTGGTGGGCGCAGGCTTTGCTCTTCTGTCAGAGGTGAAGTGGTTGATGCCAGTCGGGCATCACCATCTGGCCTGGTTCTGGGGACGGTCCGGATGAGGTCATCAGGCGGTGAGCCTGTGAGAGATAGCCATGCCCTTAAAATACTTTGGAGCCTGTCCTGCAGGCCGCCAGATATAGTCTCGGTTTCCCCAGTGTGCTAGTTTGTTTTTGCTATTGTATCTCTGACCTTTGCCTGGATTTCTGACTCTTCTACTGCCTGTCGATTTTGTACCTTTGCTGCCTGTCTGGTTTTGACTTTAACTTTGGCCTTGACTCCTGACTATTCTTTCTGTCCAGTTTTTTATTCCCTTCCTAGAGTCCTTCCTGCCCCGGTCCATGCTCTTATATGCAGCTACCCCTGGGCTTCGCTGAAATTCCAGATCCCTGAATAAGGGTAAAGGGTCTCGGGGTTTCTTGGGGTGCTGTCTTATCTGCAGTTCAGACCTGCAGCGGGCGGACGCCTCATTATATCTGGCCCTAAAAAAGCGTTTTTTTATATATTTTGGATATATATAAAAGCATTTTCTAACCTTTTCCCTGAATTTTTTTTTCCTTCCTTTCTTTTTCTGAGCTGATTCTGCTGCTAAAGCACCTGTGTCCTGCTTCATTGCTCAGTCCTGTGGAGGATCACTCCCATCATCTTTTACTAACATGCTGCAATAGCCACAGCCTGGAGACCTCTGGGAGAACACTGGACGTCAGAAGTCTTCACTCCCTGGACGTCAGCACCTGGGTAGCTCTGGCCATGGCTGCCCAGGTATTGCCCTCTGATGTGGCCAAAGTCCTTTTACCTACTTCTTTGTCTTACCTAAAGAAATCTGTGTGAGTGCAGGCTTATGTGGATAGTGGCTCAGAAGGGAATTTCATAGATCTCCTGGTAGCGAGGAATCTTGGTGTACCACTGCTAAGGCTTAATGTGCCCATTAAAACCACTGCGATTAATGGCACTCCTATCGTCCAGAATGGAGTGGAGTTTGTCACTGAGGAAGTATCAATGTCAGTGGGATCATTACATGCTGAACATGTGCCATTTTTTGTTATCCATAATTTATCATCCGCTGTTATTCTGGGTATGCCATGGTTATGCAAACATAATCCAATCATTGACTGGCACTTGGAGGATATCATGCGCTGGAGCCCAGAGTGTCAGGATAATTGTATATCGCTATCAGTCAACCAAGTTAAGGTCACACCTCCCTTTGTACCTTATGCATTCAGAGATTATGAGGATGTATTTTCTGTATTGGAATCAGAGAAATTACCCCCTCATAGAAAGTATGATTCCCCATGGACTTAGTACCAGATTCTCGTCCCCCTAAGGGGAGAATATTTAACCTCTCTGGTCCAGAACGTCAGGCCATGAAAGACTACATAGCAGACAGTTTGCGAAAACGGTTTATTAGACCATCCACCTCACCAGTTGGGGCTGGGTTCTTTTTTGTGGAAAAGAAAGATGGTGGTCTCAGACCTTGCATTGATTACCGTGAGTTAAACGCAATCACTGTGAAAAACCAGTATCCGCTTCCACTCATTCCTGATCTTTATAATCAGCTGTTGGGAGCCCGTTGTGTTGTGTTATGGTAGCTGAGGAGAATAAGCAAAAACGGCAATACACCAGAGAGGCTGGAACCTATTGGATTGCAGTACCCTGAACTAACCACACAACTAGAGGTAGCCGTGGACCGTTCCTACGTTGATCCTAGACGCCTCATCACAGCCTGAGAGATAACTACACCTAGAGGCAGAAAGATGAAAGCTATCTGCCCCGGAGCAGATCCCCAAAGAAAATAGGAAGCCCCCAAACATGTAATCGCGGTTAGACAAGAAGAAGCACGGACACAGACAGAAAATAAAATGAGCAAACGCTGGGGCCCAATCTGTCTAGACAGAAAAGTACAGGAAAGAATACTCACTGCAATCCAAAAAAAAAACCTAAAAAATACCAACTCTTCTGATTGCAAAAACACCTGAGATCACACGATCTCTACCACCTAAAATCGATCTCTGGTGTAACAAAACAGCCGCAGCCACTGAAAAAACAGGAAAAAGCAAATGAACAAATAACAGTGGCTTCAGATAAACTGAGAGGAGCACAAGCCCCTGGAGGGGACCTGGCTGACCTCCACAAAAGTGCAGGGAACATAGCAAAAAACAAGCACAAAAATAAAAGTAGAAAATATCTTATCTGAGAGCAGAAGATGCAGGCAAGACTCAGCAAACTTCCAAATGAACCAGGAACCACAATTGAGACAAGAACAATTGATCACCGGCAACCATCATGGGAGGGAACCTTCCTTATATCAGACCAGTCAGCGATCCCAGATTGCCATTCCTCGCTGAAAGGCTCAGTACTGTCTGTAACCACCAGAGGGAGCCTCTGCTCAGAAACCATCTCTAGCACATTCATAACATCAAAAACTTGAGGAGGGGTCACCGAACCCTCAATTGTGCAACCAGGCCGATCAGGATGAGCTCGTGATAGGCACAGATCAGTCTCCTAGCATGGATGTCCGAAGCAAACACCCAAGAATTGTCCTCCTGACCATAACCTCTCCACTTAACCAAATACTGGAGTTTCTGTCTAGAAAAACGAGAATCCAATATTTTCTCAACCACATACTCCAGATTGCCCTCAACCAAAACAGGCTCAAGAGGCGCAGCCATAGGAACCACTGGCTCGACAAACCTCTTCAATAAGGACTTGTGGATCACGTTATGGATCTTAAATGTCCCTGGAAGAAGCAAACGGAAGGAAACAGGATTAAGAATCTCCATGATCTTATAAGGTCCAATGAAACTTTGGAGATGCAACCCTCATAGGGATATTTCTTGAGGACAACCAAACCAAGTCCCCCACTTTAAACCGAGGACCATCAGTCCTATGCCGGTTGACAAACCATTGGGCCTTCCTGAGAGAGAGATAACCTCTCCACTAACCTGGTCCCAAATCTGCTGCTGTCAGGAGTCGAACCCAGTACCTCTTGTCCACTGGCCAGCAGCTCTACCATCTGAGCTATTCTGCTGGCTGCAAAGTTCCTTGCTGAACCCAGATACCATTGACTGTTTTTCCTGATTGGCTACACCTAGTGCTCTCTTGATTGGGCCTCTGATTGCCAATTACACACCCTAAAATAAACCTGGCCCTGTGGGTATGTCATTGCGAGATTATTGAGCTCCAAACCTTTAGTCAAGCGTTTCCTGCTGATCCATTGCTACAAACCTGCTCTCCTGTGAACCGACCTCGCCTGCCTTCTGACTACGCTCTCCGCCTGATCCATTGCTACAAACACTGCTCTCCTGTGAACCAACCTCGGCTGCCTTCTGTCTACGCTCTCCGCCTGACCATTGCTACAAACACTGCTCTCCTGTGTACCGACCTCCGGCTGCCACTGACTACGTTATCTGCCTGCCCCTCTGTTACCGAACTGCCTTTCCTGTGTACCGACCTCCGGCTCCCACCTGACTACGTTATCCGCCTGATCCATTGCTACAAACACTGCTTTCCTGTGTACCGACCTCCGGCCACCTGACTACGCTACCTGCCTCTGCTTCCCCTAGGTTTTGCAGTAACATCGGCTCCAACCCAGACGGGATCTTGACAGAATAATCTCGCGCCAAAATGGAGTCCGCTGTGAACACCCTGAGGCGGCAAGTTACGGAGCTTCAAAGTTTTTGTACTGACTCTCAAGGAAAATATGCCAATTTTACAAACTGATTTCACGGCGATACAACAGGAAGTAATTGAGCTACAAAAACAACTTCTGGACGTGCGCAATTCAGGGTCCGAATCAAACGCGGGGCTGCCGCTGCCTGCAAAGTTCAGTGGGATCGCAAGCAGTACCGAGGATTCCTCAATCAATGCCGCATATACTTCCAGATGCAACCTGCTCCCTTTACCAGTGAGAGGAAGAAAGTTTTTTTCATGATAAATCTCCTGACGGATGAAGCTCTTGCTTGGGCTTCACCTTATGTAGAAAAGGACTATGCCCTCCTTAATGACCTGGAAGCTTTCATCGCAGCTAAATCAAGTTTTTGATGACCCAAACCGCTGTGCCACAGCAGAAACCAAATTACATAATTTGCGCCAAGGACGTTGCTCTGTTGCGGAATATACATCAGAGTTCCGTCGCTGGGTGGCTGACAACCACCTGGAATCCAGGGGCCCCAGAAAAAGTCAATTTCGACAGGGTTTATCAAACCAGTGAAAGACGAGCTTGCCAGGGTTGAGACCCCTGACCAGTTGGAGGACTTATTCAACTATGTACCCGGGATTGACCAGAGACTTACTGAAAGGAGAAAGGAGAGACTGCGAGCACTTGGGAATAGCCCTAGCTTCTCATTTTCAGCATCGGACCACCAAGAAAAACGCAAGGCGTGTCTGAACCGATGCAGATCGACGTCATCCGAAGACCACTCTCTGCACAGGAGAAGGAGAGGCGACGTGCAGAACATCTCTGCCTCTATTGTAGGGACCCTGGACACTATGCCATCAACTGTCCTAACAAAAGGACTATAGCCTTTACCAACAACCGGTCTGCCAGCAATATGGACCTTTCTCAGCAGTCGGATTCCATCTTGCAGACATCTCATCGTAACGTCAGAAATAGACAAAATACATACACATCATCTCATTTTGTAATCCCCATTCAGGTTGTAATGGGCACCCAAAAAATACAATGCTCTGCCCTGTTGGATTCGGGAGCAGGAGGAAATTTTTATGGACTTAAAATTTACACTGATAATAATATTTCCAGTAGGACCAAATCCACACCAATTGAAATGGAAACTGTGGATGGATCACCCTTGTCTTCTGGACCTGTCACGCATGAGACAATCGAACTGGAATTTGTATCGAACTGGATCATCATGAAGCTGTCAGTTTCCACCTTATCTCATCTCCGAAATTTCCGGTTATTCTAGGGATCCCCTGGTTTTCAGTCCATAACCCTTCTATCAACTGGGCATCAAGACCACAACCTTTCCATCTGACTAAATGTAAGAATAATTGTCATAAGGAACCCCTGTTCTCCAACAAGTCCAAATCTCTGAGATTTCGCATGAGAAGGAAGAGAAACTACCACCTCAATATCAGCAGTTCTCTGATGTCTGCAGTAAGAAGAAAGCAGATCAATTACCTCCTCACCGTCCTTACGACTGTCCCATTGAATTGCTGCCAGGAGCAACCATTCCATTTGGACGGATTTTACAATCTTCCGAACCTGAATTGAAGGTATTAAGAAAGTTCCTGGATGAAAATTTAGAGAAGGCTTTATTCGACCTTCCACATCTCCAGCTGGGGCACCCCTGTTCTTTGTTGAAAAGAAAGACTCCACTCTGCGGCCATGTATTGACTACAGAGAGATGAATAATATCACTGTCAAGAATCGCTACCCGCTACCCTTGATTCCTGAACTATTTGAGAGACTCCGTTCTGCGAAAATCTTTACGAAGCTGGATCTTAGAGGGGCTTACAACCTCATATGGATTCGCCCAGGAGATGAGTGGAAGACCGCCTTCAAAAACGAGATATGGACATTTTGAATCTCTGGTTTGACCTTTGGTCTTAGCAATGCCCCACCACCTTTCAACATTTTATTAATGATGTATTTCGAGATTTCTTGGACCAATTCGTTGTGGCTTATCTCGATGACATTCTTATATTTTCAGACACTGTTGTGAATGGACTTGAAATGTGTTCTGAGCAGAGGCTCCCTCTGGTGTTACAAGCGGTACTGGACTGTCCAGTGAAGATTGTGAGGATTGGGAATCAGGTGTTACTGACTGGTCTTATATAAGGGAGTCGCCTTCCCATCAGGGTTGCCGGTGATCAATTGTTCTGGTCTCAATCCTTGATTCCTGTTTCCTTTGTAGCCTGCTGTGTCATGTCTGCATCTCCTGCTAACAGATAAGACATTTTCTTCTTTTTGTTTTTGTGCTTGATTTTTGCATTTTGTCCTGCACTCTGTGGGGGCCTTCAGGGTCCCCTCCGGGGGCTTTTGCCCTCTCAGTTTAGTTTAGCCACTGAGTTTGTACTTTTGCTTTTTTTCCAGTTTTTTCAGTGGCTGCTGTTTGATTTTTACACCAGAGAACTAATTTAGGTGGTAGAGGTCGTGTGATCTCAGGTGTTTTTGAAAATTAGTAGAGTGGTGCTTTTCAGGGTTTTTTTGGGATTGCAGTAAGTGCCCTCCATATCCTTTTCTATTTAGGTAGTTTGGGCCCCAACGTTTGCTCATACTATTTTCTGTCTGTGTCAGTATTTCTTCTTGTCTAACCGCCATTACATGTTTGGGGGGCTTTGTATGTTCTTTGGGGATCTGCTCCGGGGCAGATAGCTTTCCTCTTTCTATCTTTAGGTGTAGTTAGATTTCTCAGGCTGTGACGAGGCGTCTAGGACCAACGTAGGAACGCTCCACGGCTGCCTCTAGTTGTGGTGGTTAGTCAAGGTACTGCAATTCATAGATTCCAACTGCTCTGGTGTATTGCCTTTTTTACCTGCACTCCTCAGCTACCGAAATATAACAGTAATCACCGGCCCAATAAATTGAAAATTATATGGTACTCACAGAAGGGAAAAATATTGTGAAAGAAAAAAGGTTGTCAGAGTTGTCAGAGATATTTTTTCTGTTTGTTGCATTTTTTTTTTTTTTCCCTCTGATTCTCTGGGTGCTGGGGAGGATTTTTCCTCTCAATGGAGTTTGCACAGTTGTCTGGCCGTTGTAGATCACTTGCCACTGAGGTTCGGAGTATTGCTACCTATCTTGCTAGGTTGCCTGTTGTGGAACCTAGGATTCCCATGCCAGATTTGTTTTTGGGGGATCGAGCCAAGTTTCTGAATTTCAAAAATAATTGTAAATTTTTTTTTGCCTTAAAATCTAAGTCCTCAGGGAACGCAGCGCAGCAGGTTCAAATTGTCATCCTCTCCTGCGCGGCGATCCTCAGGATTGGGCTTTTTTCCCTGATACCTGGGGATCCTGTTTTGAGTGATGTTGATGCATTTTTTCAGGCCTTGGGGTTATTGTACGATGAGCCTAATGTCATGATCAAGCTGAAAAAGCCTTGTTGGCATTAAATCAGGGGCTTGATGACGCTGATTATACTGTCAGAGATTCTGTAGGTGGGCAGTCCTGCCAATTGGAATGACGACGCTTTGGCAGCCCTTTTTCGAAGGGTCTGTCAGATAATGTAAAGATGTTATGGTGGGATTCCCTGTCCCCTCTGGTCCTCAATGATTCTATGCATTAGCGATTCAAATTGACAGACGTTTTGCGTGAGCGGAGAAGTATGCGTGGAATGTGTTGCCTTGTGAACCTGCTTCTGAATCCATGCAGTGTGATAGAGTGGTTTCTGGGGCACAGCGTCATGATTTCGAAAGCGCAATGGGTTTATGTTTTACTCTGTGGTGATGCCTCTCATGCTATTTCAGTCTGCCCTAAGCGGGGAAGACGTTTTGCACGCTCAGTTGTCTTGGGTAGTCTTCAGACTAAGTTTTTATTAACTGTTACCTGATATGCTCTCTGTCCTCATTTTCTGCTCAGGCTTTCGTTGATTCGGGAGCAGCTATTAACCTGATGGATTTTGATTTGCTAAACGTTGTGGGTTTCCCTTGATACCCCTACAGAAGTCTATTCCCCTACTGGGGATCGTTTCTACCCCTTTGGCTGAGAATAAACCTAGTTCTCTACTCAGGTGATAATGAGGGTTGAACCTGATCATCAGGAGAGCTGCAAATTTTTGGTTCTGTATAATCTGCATGACATATCGTGCTGGGTTTCCCTTGGTTACAGTCTCATAATTCTGTTTTGGATTGGAAATCTGTGTCTGTAACCATTGGGGCTGCCAATGTGTTAATACCAACACTCCTGTTTTTTTCTGCCTCCCCCCAGGCTCAGGTGTTCCTGACTTTTTGATTGATTTTTCTGATGTGTTTAGCGAAAGTAAATCTGCATCCTGCCTCCCCATAGGAGCTATGACTGCGCTATTGAATTAGTGCTGGTAGTAAATTCCCTAAAGGTCGCCTTTTTAACTTGTCTGTACCTGAACATGAATGCTATGCGGTCTTATATCAAGGAGTCATTGAGAAGGGTCATATCAGACCATCCTCTTCACCCTTAGGTGCCGTTTTTTTTCTTTGTGGCCAAAAAGGATGGTTCATTAAGGCCGTGTATTGATTATCGTCTTTTGAACAATATTACTGTGAAATATCAATACCCGTTACCCTTGATTTTCTGACCTGTTTTCCAGGGTGAAAAAGCTACTTGGTTTACCAAGCTTGACCTCAGGGGGGCATACAACCTTATTCGCATTAGGCACGGGGATGAATGGAAGACGGCATTTAATACCCCTGAGGGCATTTTAGTACCTTGTGATGCCCTTTGGGCTCACTAATGCTCCCTTCTGTCTTCCAGTCCTTCATGAATGACATTTTCAGGGATTTTGTGGATACATTTCTGATTGTTTATTTGGATGATATCTTGATTTTTTCCAATGACTGGGACTCTCATGTGAAACATGTTCGAACTGTATTCCAGATTTTGGGAGAGAAGCTCTGTATGTGATGGGATCAAAGTGTCTTTTTGGCGTACAAGGATCTCATTTTTGGGATTCATTTTGTCCCCATTGTTATTGAAATGGACCCGGTCAAGGTTCAGGCCATCTGTGATTGGGTCCCAACCACTTCATTAAAGGCTCTTAAAAGATTTTGGTTTTTGCCAAATTTTTATCGAAATTTATTGTAATTTCTCGTTATTGTAAAAAACCATTAACTGATTTGCCCAAAAAAGGGTTCTGATGTGGTAATTGGCCTCCTGAGGCAGTCTCTCATTTCAGGAACTTAAGCAAGATTCCCTTTCTGCTCCTTTCTACGGCAGCCTGATTTTCTCGCCATTTCAGGTGGGGGTTATGCCTCTGAAATTGGGGCAGGTGCCGTTTTGTCCCAAAAGATCCAGAGACCTCTAAAAGTAACCCTTGTGCCTTTTTCTCTCAAAAATTTTCTCCTACTGAACGTAATTTTTACGTGGGTAATCGGAGTTATTGGCCATAAGGGGCTTTTGAAGAGTGGAACATTGGCTGGAGGGAGCCAAACATCAGGTGGTGGTCCTTACGGACCATAAAATCTGGTTTTTCTGGAATCTGCCAAGCACTTAATCCTAGACAGTCCAGGGGGCCTTTTTTTTTCACACGTTTTAATTTTGGGTTTCCCTTTTCTTCTCACTAAGAATGAAGGCGGATGCCCTCTCGGGGAGTTTCCTTGCGGCTCTCCTGAGTTATCTGATCCTTCTTTATTTTGGAAAGAAGGTGTAGTTTTTTTTCCGCCATCTCGCCCAATTTGAGACTGGCTCTGGAGGGGTGTCAGGGGGTAGGCCCGAGCGCTGCCTGTTGGGAAATTGTTTGTCCCGACCATGGAAAAAGATGTGATGCTGAGATTCATTGTTCCGCTTGGCCGGGTCATCCGGAATTTTTTGGACCAAGACTTGGTTATCGATCCATATGGTGGCCTACCTTGTCTCGTGATGTCAGGGAGTTTTGTGCAGTCCTGCGGGACTTGCCTTGCCCAAGCCTTGCTCTCCCTCTAAGGTTTTTTATGCCATTGCCTGTGCCCAGAACCATGGACCCATATCTCATGGATTTCATTTCCGCCCCCGTTTCTCAAGAATACCGTCATCGGGGATTTGTGATGGGTTTCCAAGATGAACATCTTGTGCCATTACCTAAGTTGCCTTCCCCCTCTGAATTGGTGCCTTTGTTCCTTCAGCACTGGTTCGTTTACACGGCATTCCTGAGAACATTGTGCGACAAGGAGCCCCAGTTTGTTTTTCCAGATTTTGGAGGACCTTTTGTTTAAACTTGGTGTTTCAATTGTTTTCTCCTCGGCGTTTCATCCTCAACCAATGGTCAAACTGGAGAAACAAACCAGACATTGGAACTTATCTAAGAGCTTTGTGTCTGCGACAGAGACGGGTCCTTTTTTGCCTTTGGCTGGTTTGCTCTTAATAATAGGGCTAGCTCTGCATTTATGTCTCCATTTTTTCTGTAATTCTGGGTTTCACCCTCGATTTTCTTCAGACAGACGGAGCTTTTCTGTCCGGTGTTGACTTGTTGTGGAGCGTATGCAAAGATTTGGGGTGTTATTTTCGGAGCTGAGGCGTGCAGTAAAAAAAGCAATACCCAGAGCATTTTTGGAATCTATAAGATTGCAGACCCTGACAACCACCACAACTGAGGCAGCCGGGGGAGCGTTCCTACGTTTGTCCTAACGCCTCCACAGCCGAGAAACTAACTACACCTAAAGAAGAAATAGGAAAGCTACTGCCCCGGACAAAACCCCTCAAAAAATAGAAAGCCCCCAACAAAATGGCGGTTAGACAAGAAGAAATACGACACAGAAAGAAAATAGTAGAGCAAACGCTGGGGCCCAAAAACTAAATAGAAAAGGATGGAAGGGTACTTACTGCAATCCCAGAAAACCCGAAAAGCACCAAATCACTAATTTTTAAAATCACCTGAGATCACATGACCTCTACCACCTAAATTATTCTCTGGTGTAACAAAATCAAAAGCAGCCACTGAAAAAAACGAAAAAGCAAAAGTACAAACATCTGTCTGAACTAAACAGGGGCAAAAGCCCCCGGAGGGGCCCAAGGCCCCCCCAGAAGTGCAGGACAAAATGCAAAAATATAGCACAAAAACAAAAAGAAAAAATGCTTTTTTTTTAGCAGGAGATGCGACACACACACAGGCTACAAGGAAACGGAATAAGGATTCGACCAGAACAATTAACACCGGCAACCCTGAGGGAAGGTGACTCCCTTATATAAGACCAGTCAGTAACACTGATTTCCCAGTCCTCACAATCTTCACTGAACAGAACCAGTACAGCTTGTAACCACCAAGGGGTCTCGCTCAGAACTCATCTCAAACCCATTCACAACAGTACCCCCCTGAGGAGGGGTCACCGAACCCTCATTTGAGCAACCAGGCGGCAGGAAAAGTTCTAGATACACGGATGTCTCCTACATGGATGTCCGAAGCAAACACCCAAGAATTTTCTTCCGACCATAACCCTCCACTTAAACCAAAATACGGATTTCCGTCTAGAAAAACGAGAATCTAATTTTTCTCAACCACGTACTCCAGATTGCCCTCAACCCAAAAAAGGGTCAGGAGGCACAGCAGCGGAACCACTGACCAACAAACCTCTTCAACAAGGACTTGTGGAACACTTTATGGATCTTTAAAAGTCCCGGAAGAAGCAAACGAAAAAAACAGGATTAAGAATCTCAATGATCTTATAAGGTCCAATGAACCCAGGCTTAAATTTAGGGGGATGCTACCCATAGGAATATTCTTTGAGGACAACCAGACCAATCCCCCACTTTAAACCGAGGACCATCACCTATGCCGGTTAGCAAACCGCGGGGCCTTCTCCGAGAGAGGGACAACCTCTCCACTACCGGTCCCAAAGTTGTGAATGGTTTGAGATGAGTTCTGAGCAGAGACTCCCTCTTGGTGGTTACAACGGTACGGTCGTTTCAGTGAAATGATTTTTTGTTTTTACAGCTCTGCATTATAAACTTATGTTAAACACGTGGGGGTACAAGGTGCTCCCACACATCTGAATAAGTTCCTTTGGGGGGGGTCTATTTTAAACAAAATGGGTCACTTGTGTTTTCTTTTCTACTGTTTGGGCAATCAGGGACTCTGCAAACTAGCAAAAGCCCCAGACCATTCCATCAAGTCGGCTTTTTCAAAGCGCACAACATCCCTTCCGAGCCGACGTGCCCAAACATTGGTTACCCCCCCACATAGGGGGTAACCACGTACTCAGGACAAACTGGAAACAATTTTTGGGGTCCAATTTCTCCTGTAACCATTGTGAAAATAAAAAATAGGGGCTAAAAAAATTTTTTTTTGATACAAAAATGTATTTTTGATTTTGAAGGCTGTGCTTATAAACTTCTGTAAAGCACCTGGGGGTCAAAGTGCTCACTGGCATCTAAATAATTCCTTAGGGGGTCTTGTTTCCAAAATGGGGTCATTTGGGGAAGCTCCAAAGTTTGGCACAAGGGGCTCCCAAACACACAGGTGTCCGCTAACGTTGGAGCAATTTCCATTAAAGTCAAAGGCGCTCCTTCCCTTCTGAGCCCGCCGGCGCCCAAAACAGTGGTTTATACAACATATGAGGTATCTGGTCTCGGAAAAATTGCCCAACAAATTTTAGGAACCATTTTATCCTGTTGCCCATGCAAAAATAACAGAATTGATGCTAAAATAAAATGTTTTTTGAAAAATTAAAATGTCCATTTTTTCCGCCACGTTGCTTTAGTTCCTGTAAGCACATGAGGCTTAATAATGTTCTTGAATGTATTTTGAGTACCTTGAGGGGTGCATTTTTATAATGGTGCACTTTATTTTTATTTGCTACCATATAAAACCCCTCAAAAGTGCTTCAAATGGAGGTGGTCCCTAAAAAATGTTTTTTTAATTTTGCGTAAAAAGATAAATCGCTGGCCCACTTTTAACCCTTATAAAGTTCCTAAAAATAAAATTTTTTGCTTCAAAATTGGCTGATGCAAAAAACCAAGTGGGAAATGTAATTTTTAACATTTAGTGTCCATAAACGTCTGGTTTAACAAATAAAAATTAAAAATTTTGTAAATTGCAAAATTTTAAAAAATTTTACCCAAATTAACTTTTTTTTTTTCACAAATAAATCAAAATTAATCACCTAAATTTACCACTAACATGAAGCCCAATATGTCCAAAAAACTTTTCTCAGAATCTAGGATCCTTAAGCTTCCTGGTTATTACCTCAAAAGGGGACACTGGTCAGAATTTCAAAAAATGGCAAGGTCAGAAGGGGTTAAAAGGAAGAAAAACTGAAGGATAACCTTTGCACGCAGCTGTTGTAAAAGGGTTCAACCCACATTATGCACTTCCAACATTGCAGCATTTGAGGCATGATGTGAGTTGGATTTGTCAAAGTTTGGGTGACAAGGTTCACCATCAGTACCCATACTAATATGCTTTTGGTTACATTTGTGTTAGACATGTGGATACTGCAATAAATGTCCAATTATTTTGTTACAGATTTTTCCCCAAGACAATCATTTCATGGGTAAGGTGACTTTCACTTGTTTACAGCTTAAAATAAGGGTGTAGCCTGATATTATGTGTATCACTAACCCACTTTAACATGTCATGTTTTTTCAAACATGTGTAGCAGGTACAGTATTTTTTTGCCCGACACACAGCAGGGGGAAAAGCATCGTTACTGAACCCCACAAACACAACTTGGTTTGGTCTGTGGACACGACACTTCTGAGCATCAACAAAAGTGTTGTAGCCCCGGGAGAAAAGTTCAGGTGGAGAAAGATGAACAAAAAGGAGACCTGGATAACTTGCCAACCAGTTATTTTTTCGGAAACCGGGGCAGGCAAAATTCAGGCGAAACACCTTGTTCATTTTTAGAAAAGTAAGCCGTTCTACATTATCGGGGGATACTCGCATGCAACGGTCTGTTAGTACACCACCTCAGCAATAAAACCTGGCAGCAGGGCAAGCCAGCACCTCCAATCATACGGCTAAGCTCTGGCATGTATCCAGCTTAGAGACCCAAAACTTGAATGGGAACAGCCATCGGGATACACTGAGAGGGCAAGACATGTAGTCTTCACCATCTTAGGGAAACGTTGCCTCCTGCCACTGGAGCCTCTCGGATGGTGTAGACATTGGTGGCGCTGCCCAAAAAAAACTTTGCCACATTTGAACATACTGGTCTTGCCCTGTGCAGAGGCGCTCTTGTGCCCCTCGTTTGCAGAGCTGTCTCCCTGCCTCGACGCAAAGCTGCTTTGTAAAGCAGTAGCAGCAGCATCTCTCGGCTGTAATGGAGAACATTAGGATTGCACCAGTGTCTGGTACTCGCGTTTTACGCTCCCCCGGTTCAAACGGGTGAGAGGCTTTGTAAGTTTCCCGGTAGCGGGGCTAGGAGGGGTAAACCCATAATCAAACTTGAGAATGTGGGCATGCGCTGCGTTTCTCAGGCACTGCACATGAAACAACCATTTCTGCAGACTTTTCCCAAATGGCCAAGAAACGTGTCCCCTGCAAGAGGCGTCACTCTCCCTGCTCTGCATCAGCACACCCACGCTCTACATACGACTAGAGCGTTGTGTACCTCCCCTGGAGCGATGCTTCCCCTCCATAGACTCCTTCTCATCCCCTCACAAAGTCCTTCAAATACATTAAAAAAATTTTCAAAATTTAAAACTCAAAAAAATTTTAAAACATTTTTTCATAATTCTTAACATCATTTATGGAAACACAATAGCTTACAAAAGGATAGACCAAAAATGTACATTAGGCTTTTTTAAATACATAAAAATTTTCAATGTTATGAAAAAAAATAGACAGCAAATCTGGAGGTTCAATTTGATACCATGCTACTTTGAAAGTCCTCCACCCTTTTTGGGAACACTTGCGCGACGCCAGAAGGGATGGAATTTGTGACTCCTCATCCACCTCTTCCAAACCCCACCCCTTATGTTTGCAGTGTTTTTTTGAAGCAGGCAGATAAGGGGGACAGTCAGGCTGACTAATGCACTCTGCACTCGCCATCCGCAAAATCATCAAAACCACCAAAAATGGCAATGTCCTTTTTAAAAGTCCTTCCCATCCTTACACTGGTGGGGCCTTTTTTTATTTCCAAACAAATTACTGGTTGTCACCCACAAACCTTCCACAGTGCACACCCCCCACACTCCTCCCTCATTTTTTTCTATCGGCCAACCCACTGCTGCCTCTGCAAACCCTTCGACAACCTCGCACAAAACTACCCCCCACCCCGACTCCAAGACTTCTCCCTCTGCGCCAATCCTCTGGAAAACTCACCCCAAAAATTAGGGCTATCCCAATTAGCAAAAGGTTTTAGGCCCCCCAAAAAACATTTTTCAAGCGCCATCACAT
>JARQOD010003348.1:0-65957 GCA_033576555.1 Oophaga sylvatica | reverse complement strand
TTCACTTTGTTTCTGTTAAATACATTTAAATGCCCAGAACACAGAACTAAAAAAAGGTAAAAAAATTTTCTCCTCCCCTCCATGCACAGCAAGATTATTTCCCAAAATGAGGGAGGGTCTTCCTCCTGAAGAAAAAAGGTATTCAGGAGGGAAGAGCGGATATATGTAAGATCCGGTCCCGATTAAAGGACAAGACCCGCCCCGATTAAAGGACAAGTCAGCTCAGTCAGCCAGCGGAGCCTTTAGAATTTGCCTTGCGGAGACGCGTCTCATTGCTGTCCATCCAGTTAAGGGCCTCCTTTGCATCCGGGAAGAAATGGACAGTGTCCCCGTCTACCACTCTCAGTTTAGCCGGATATATCATTGAGTACGGCACACCCAGGGCTCTCAACCTCTTCTTAATGTCAACGAATTTGGCCCTCTGCTTTTGAACCTCCATAGAGAAGTCCGGGTAAATGGAAATCCTGGAGCCGTTGATTTTCAGGTCCGGATGATTCTTGGAAAAGCGAAGAATAGCATCCCTGTCCCGATAATGCAGAACCTTGACAAGCACTTGTCTTGGAGGACGGCCAGGGGGGAGGGGGAATGCGGGGACACGGTGAGCTCTTTCCACGGCATATAAACGGGACAGGTTGTTCTGGCCAATAGTGTTCAACAGCCACTGTTCAAAGAACTCGGTGGGTGCAGAGCCTTCCATTTTTTCCGGCACCCCAATAATCCGCACATTGTTACGTCTTGACCTATTCTCTAGGTCATCAGTCTTTGCCTGCACAGCTGACATTGCAGTGGCCATACGCTGATGCTGCTTGTCAGATTTTGCAATAGTATCTTCCACAGTCCTAATACGTTTCTCAGCTTCCCCCATCCTCTCCTTAGTGACATGCATGGAGTGCTGTAACTTAGACATGCTGGCCTGTAGGACCCCCAACTGTGCTGCCACCTCAGTAATAGTAGTGTGAGAGTGCATTGCCAGCTTGAACAAGTCTTTTAATGTGGGCTCCTCTGGGATCACATCCCCCCCATTTGCCGCTTACATTCCTCCATCTCACCTCTCTCCCATTTCATAGTTCCTTGGTCTTCCTCCCGGCTTTCACAGTCACTCTCCCCACCATCCTCCACACCAGATTCCTCTGGCTCCTCTGCATTCCCCGCAAGCCCCCTCTGACCTCTACCTGCACTTGCCGGACACTGCTTATCTTCCTCCAGCCTGGCGAACCTCAGCAGTTTAGACACTGCATCTGACCTGCTGGGGATTCCCCATCCTCCTCCGGGCCCACCATCAATACATCTTCTCCACCGGCGCCATCTTGTGCCTTCTTCTCCGACTCGCCTGCTGGCCTTTTGCCTCCTTTCTTCCCAGCCATTTGCTTGTGCACTCCTGATTTACAGAGCCTGTGGTCAGGGTCAACACCCTCTCCAAGGAATGTGAATTTAACAGCTAAATAGTGGCTGCAATCTATCAAACTGTCATATATCCAGCGGGAGCTCCTGCTGCACACGTCTGCTCACATCTCCCTCAGGCCACGCCCCTAACCCGATGTGTACCTTGGTTACCAGCTCCCTGCACTAGCGGGCTGGTATTCAACGTACACTGCGGGTAACTAAGCGACATTACTCGCAGTGTCGCTGTCCTGATCTCTGCCTGAGCTGCCTGTTTGGCAGCTCACCAGCGATCGTGTAGCGACAAACAAACCAGCGATCCTGACAAGTGCATATCGTTGTCGAGATCGCTGGTGAGTCGCTATGTGTGATAGGGCCCTTAGTCTGTAATAGTGACTTGTACAAAGGGTGTGTTTATATGTGTTTATTGTGAGCTGATATGCTAATTGTGTATTGTATTCTATAACCAGTTTGTTGCCTTCGAAGGTAGATAGGGAAAGGCTGTGAGGCTGAACTGAAGCACACTGGGTAATTCTAAAAATAGACCACCTGCCTCGGGTATAATAGAGACTTCTTTCCTTCTGGCTGGTGTCACAGCTGAGGTGACATCGGACCCGGCTGAAAGAAGACAGGACTGCTCTCGGTTATCTCCCTATGCTTGTCGTACCTCCTCTCTGTGTGTGTACCACAGGTGGAATATCGACCCTGGGAGCTCTGACATATCATCTACCATCATCTGTTTTACCCTAACCCTGCGTTGTCTGTGTCGTATGTTGCCCACGGGGAGATAGAGCGAGCGTTCAGTGGTATGAGCCCTGGTCCACGCAGTCTTTCTAAAGGCAGCCAGGCCAGCGGACGAGAGCAACCACTGACCCCGTTTCTCCACAAGGACATAGATAAACCGCGTGTTTACATTTTGGCACGTTTTTTACCGCTTTGATTTCTCTTTAATATTAAGAACATGGCAGAGGCCAGGAGCCATTTGTTGAGCTGCATTTCTTGCTACATGTTCACAGACTTACCAACGGAAAAGCCAAATTTCACATGCCACAAATGCAAGCTTGTGTCCCTGTTGGAGGGAAAGTTGAAAAATTTAGAAGATAGGCCACTATCTGCAGACCGGATATAACCTCAAGAGAAATGTGCTGTCTTCCAGGTGCAAAAATTAAAGGTATCAGGACTCTTAAGACCCACAGATGACTACCCATTCCTGCTAATACATGTGGGGACAAATGACACAGCGAGAAACTACCTGGAAACCATCTGCAGTGACTTTGAAAACTTAGGTAAGAAAGTGAAAGAACTGGGCGCGCAGGAGGTCTTCTCTTCCACCCTCCCAGTGGATGACCATGGAACAAGGAGGTGGAAGAAGATCCTGCAGGTGAACAACTGGCTACGTCGATGGTGCCGTCAGCAAGGATTTGGATCACGGAGTGAATTACCTATACGATGGACTACTTGCTTGAGATGGGGTGCACCTTACGAAGACTGGAAAACATGTATTTGGAAGTCGCCTTGCTACACTCATCAGGAGAGCTTTAAACTATAACAATGTGGGAAGGGAAGCAAAACGCCAGAAAAGCCATACACCTGACAAATACTATTGAGAATTCTGCTATTAGAAGTGAAGGGGAAGAACAAAGACAAAAAATCTACATAATAAAAATAATGAAGAAAGAGAAACCAATCACAAACTAAAATGTTTCTATACGAATGCACAAAGCATGGGCAACAAACAAGGAGAACTGGAACTACTAACGCAGGAGAAGAAATATGATGTCATTGGAATCACTGAGACTTGGGACGATACACATGATTGGAATACAAGGCTAGAAGGATACAACTTATTTGCAAGAAACAAACTTGATAAACGAGGAGGAGGTGTCGCATTGTATGTTAGAAAAGTGTATATCTGCACAGAGATTGACGCTTCAGAGACTGCGAGTTCTGTGGAAACTGGGTAAGAATACAAGGAGCGAACAATGGAAAGGACACCATTGTAGGGATTTACTACAGGCCGCCTGCACAAGCTGAAGATATGGATGAACTCTTTATGCATCAAATGGCCAAGTTCTTCAAAAAATATGACATAGTGGTCATGGGAGATTTCAACTATCCAGACATTTGTTGGGAATCTCTCTCTGGCAAAACTAACAGTTCAAGCAAATTCTTATCCTCTCTTGCTGACAACTTTATCTTCCAAAACATAGGGGAGAAAACAAGGGGATCTGCTAGCTTGGATCTAATCCTTATAAACAGGGAGGAAATGGTTGAGGAGGTAAGAGTGGCTGGGACCCTAGGAAGTAGGGACCATGCTATATTAGAATTTTGGATAACTAGTGGAGGAAGACCTGTGAAGAGTCAGATGTCAAGGTTAGATTTCAGAAAGGCAGAATTTAAGGGACTCAGAAAGAGAATTGGCTGGATCCAATGGCTGGATATCCTTAAGGACAAAAATGTCCAGGAAGGATGGAAAAATATTTAGACTTGAGAGTCCTCAGTGGTTGATACCTTTTAATGGCTAACTGAAAAGATGGTAACAAATTGCAAGCTTTCGAGACTACTCAGGTCTCTTCATCAGGCAAAGACTAATACAAAATCTGAAGAATCACATATTTATATACACAAAAGGACACAGGAATAATGCAATAGATAAGACAAGTGACGTGAAGCAGAACTGTCATTATGGCAGAGGGATGAACATAAATATTGGAACAGTTCATAGATAAGGAGGGAAAGTTTTATTGCCCTCTGATTGGGGTCTGGTATTGTGTTTTGATGACCCTAGAAGGTCAGAGAAGCAGATTCCTTAATTGATATAGAAAGACATAAATCCATGTGACATGTTCATTCCAACACTGAGTGTCAAAGGTCATCA
Source organism: Oophaga sylvatica (assembly GCA_033576555.1). Lineage (NCBI taxonomy): Eukaryota > Metazoa > Chordata > Amphibia > Anura > Dendrobatidae > Oophaga > Oophaga sylvatica. The sequence continues at coordinate 61,699 of JARQOD010003348.1, read as the reverse complement.
TGAGCTTATATTCCCAAACCTTTCTATCTTTCTCAGATTTGAAGTTAGATTTTAATATAAGTAATTCCATATCCATCATGCTATGACCGGGCATACAAAAGTGTTTTGCTACAGGTAAATCCATTCTTTTTTCTCTTATTGTGTGGCGATGAGAATTCATCCTTGTTCTCAGTTTTTGCCCGGTCTCCCCCACATACAGACCCCCAGTTGGACATTTAGTACATATAATGAGGTACACCACATTAGATGTGATGCAGCTGAAAGTACCTGGTATCTTGTAGTCCTGATGTGAGTTGGGGATCTTCATTTATAATGACCACAGACAAGATAGACATGTTTTACATTTCTTCTGGTTGCAAGGAAAGGTTCCTGCAGCTGTTGGGGAGGACAGGGAGCTTCTGACAATGATGCTTCTTAGATTTGGGGGCTGCCTAAAACATAGTAGTGGGGGGTCTGGAAATATGGATTGTAATCAGGCATCTTTTTGTAGTAAAGGTTGTAGTTTGCGTGCAGCTCCCCTTAGCATCTCCAGATTTGGATTGTAGGTGACCACTAGAGGCACCCGGTTATTTTCTTCTTTAGCCTTGTAATGTAGCAGGTGATTCCTTGATATTCTGGTGGCTCTTGTAATTTGGTTTTACCTGTGGCAAAACACTTTTGTATGCCCGGTCATAGCATGATGGATATGGAATTACTTATATTAAAATCTAACTTCAAATCTGAGAAAGATAGAAAGGTTTGGGAATATAAGCTCATGATGACCTTTGACACTCTTAGTGTTGGATCCCAGAGTGAGTGAAAACAAACTACCAAATACAAAACAGAAGATAGGTGCAGGGTGAAAAGAATAATCAGCAGAGAGAATAAACCCTAGCTGGTCTATCACTGACTGGCATGAACAACGGCAGTATGGCTGGACATCCAAATGAAAATATCATCATCATATATTACCAGCAGGGGAAAGTATATAAAGCCGCACCTGAAAGGTGATTGGGCAGACAGATGAATAAAGGAAAATACCTGTTACCCTAAACAAACTAAAGAAAGGATAAGAGACAGGAAACTCCCAGAGAAAAGGTGTAACTGCTGTTGCTCAGCGGATAGAAAAGCCACCACAAAGCACTTGTTCAAGGGAACCCAGACACATGACAACCAGTACCAGGACTCTCCATAATCAGCTGAACAGATCCCCTTCCATCTCCACGTGACAGATCTGGGAGCAGTGATCTCTGAGTGATGTCACTGTGTGATCTCCTCTGTTCGGCCTCTTTCGCTCCATTCTTTGTTTCTTGCCATTATCGCTGCTGTTCTCCCTCCCTGTAATGGTGACTAGATGTGGAAACCCGGCTGCTATTAATAAAATCCCTGTTCTGGGGTAAGGAGGCCCCTGGATTAGGTGCATGGAGTGGCTGCTGGCCGGTGGAGCGAGCTGGCAGAGAATAGGTGCGATGAGAAGTCAAAACCAGGAGGTCAAAGTTCGGGAAAGAATGCAAGACAAAGCGAGAAACGAGCAACTGAAAGATGCGGAATGACAAAGCAGCAGCCCAGGGTCAGTAACAACTTATAACTGGCACTGAAAAGTAACTGCAGGGGGTTAAGCAGGATTTGCCCCCACACAAGGCTGACCTCAGAGAGCGGACCACTACTGATAACCAGTACTCTGCAGTAAGACATAGATTCCCTGCTGGGTGGCACCATAAGTCCCAGCAACACTAATGTTAAATAGGAACGTCTCACTGCCTGCAAACAGTGCAAGAGTGGCGCCACCTACAGGCTGAGGTCACGGGAGATTGGAAAAATGGTGGTTAGTTTTTTTAACACGTTTCCTTTGTTTACTATGATGTTTACATTGTTTTTTATTTTTCCTTTAAGTTGGGGTCTTCCTGATTAATGTGTTTTAGGATGAATAAGGACGCATGCGGGAGGATGCTCCCTGAATAACTTCCATCTTACCGAGAGTGAGAGGCTCTGATGATCGGAAGATAATTATCTATGGGAATAACAGTATGACCGAAGAGGTGAGAGGCTCTGATGTCATCACATGACCCATTATCTATGGGAATAATGGGCTATGACCGGAGAGGTGAGAGGCTCTGATGTCATCACATGACCTCATTATCTATGGGAATAACGGGATATGACCGGAGAGGTGAGAGGCTCTGATGTCATCACATAACCTCATTATCTATGGGAATAACGGGATATGACCGAGAGGTGAGAGGCTCTGATGTCATCACATAACCTCATTATCTATGGGAATAACAGGATATGACCGAGAGGTGAGAGGCTCTGATGTCATCACATGACCTCATTATCTATGGGAATAACGGGACATGACCGGAGAGGTGAGAGGCTCTGATGTCATCACATGACCTCATTATCTATGGGAATAACGGGACATGACCGGAGAGATGAGAGGCTCTGATGTCATCACATGACCTCATTATCTATGGGAATAACGGGATATGACCGGAGAGGTGAGAGGCTCTGATGCCATCACATGACCTCATTATGGGAATAACAGGGGATATGACCAGAGAGGTGAGAGGTTCTGATGTCGTCACATGACCTCATTATCTATGGGAATAACAGGGATATGACCGGAGAGGTGAGAGGTTCTGATGTCGTCATATGACGTCATTATCTATGGGAATAACGGGATATGACCGGAGAGGTGATGGAGATGTCAGTAGTGATTTCTCCTTCGTCTCATTGGGGGACACAGGACTGTGGGGTGTGGCTATTGCCGCTAGGAGGTCGACACTAAGTAAACATAAAAAAAGGTTAGCTCCGCCTCCGTCGTATACACCCTACTACTGGCCGTAGGCTAACTCAGTTTTTGTTTAGTGTCCGTAGGAGGCACACGTCTGTTTTTCCCAGACCTTTTTCTTTTTTACCATGAAGGTGAGACAGGGGCGACGGACCCTTTTGAAGGGGTCCGATCTCCCCAAACCAGCAACAGGCGAGCACGTGCGAGTGTCACCTCCACGTATCCTCTCCTGCGACGTGGGATGCCATGCCTGAGCTGATTCAAGGGCGACGGGTCTCTTAAAGGGCACCGATCTCCCCGCACCAACTTATGGTCGATCACATGGAGTGTCACCTTTATGTATCCTCGTCCGCAGCCAGGCCTATGCCGGACAACCTGCCCATCGTTAGGGATTTAACCCATAGGATGCTCAGAGGCCTCTACATGCTTCACCACTTTTAAAAGCGAATGATGCAAGGAGGCGGAAGGTTCCTCTCCACTTCTCTCCTAAGAGATGATGGATTGAGGCATTCTCTTACCCAGTACCTTCCTGAAGTTTATCCGTGAAGCCTCGTCGCGGCGGCTTAGGCCGGGACGCGCACCTCGGTGAGTGTAAAGCTGGACAGAGACATGGCGTCCGTGCTGATCCCACTGTACCTCCGCTGATAGAACAGCGGTACTACAAGGAGCTGGACGGCCCCTCTCCACCTCCCTTTCAGAGGGACGGGTGGATTGAGGTTTTCCTGCACCGTCCCCTGTCACAGCAAGACTGTGGCTCGGTGCCACCGAGAGAAGCACTGGGGCTTTGCAACAGAGCGGCGGGCCCCTGCTCCACATTATGTATCGGGGACTCCGATCATTGCGTGTACTCACACATTGGAGGTGACCGCTGCTCCTCCACAGCTCAGTGGTAAGGGCGCATTCCTTCCGTGGAAGCCTGGTGTCCTCTCCTTCCGTACAGGGAGATCTACAGGGACTCCGCCGCAAATGCTGGGAGTAACGCCGCACGCCCGGAGCGCACCGCAAATGCTGGCAGCTAAAGCCGGACAAATAGGCGCGTGCAGCTCCAGCGGTGGCGCCGTCATCCGGCAGACGCCGAAACATTACTCCCTGGCTTCGAGCTGTCCTAGGACGCGGGCAGAAGTCCTGTCTCCAGCCGCGTCTACTTCCGGCGAGCCCGCCCCTGTGTCATCGGGCCGGCACCGGAAATTTAGTCCCCGGCTTCGGCCTACTTCAAGGAACCTCCGCCCCTCTCTGACGTTGCGGTGGTTCTCGGCATAACGGGATGGCTGTGTGGAGGCGCTGTCGCACTTGGCGATCGCATAGGCGTTCGGACAGCGACGTCGCCGCAGCATGCTGCACGAGGCGACGTCGCTGGCGAGGTCGCTGCTGAGTCATAAAATCGCTGGCGCTTAGGCGATCTCGCCGCGATCCACTTGGTGTGACAGTGCCTTAACCACGGCTTCCTGGGAGTTACGATCCAGCCGCAGGCCGCTGCATTCATCCTTGAGAGTGCGCTGCTGGTCGCTCCGTTCTACCGGTCTGCGACCAGGGTACGGACTCCAGGGGCTGAGATGAAGTCGCCTGAACCCGTCAGATCACAGTGTAATGTATGGTGTACAGTTCATATAGCGTCTTGTGCTGTGCGAGGAAAACACATGAGACACAGGTTTGATATAGAAGGACTTGTATTACTTCATACAAGTGGCAAAAAGGGTCACACAGTTTGCAGGTACAGAAGCAGGAGACACAGCAGGCCAGAGTAACTTTAAGTTCAGCAATAACTCTCCACAACAGGTTCAGGATCTCTTCTCTGTTACCGTAATTCCATGCAAACGTGGATCTATCAAATAGCAGGTTTCCAGAGTCCACAAGTGTTCCAAAGTTCCTCAGTAGGAAATAGCTGGAGTACAAAGTCCAAGGTTTCCAGGAGTCAGGTCACAGGCTCACTGCAGGCTTGATTCTGAAGCACTGATTGCTCAGCTGAGGCTGCTTAAGAGGCAAGAGGGAGAGAATCAGGGCGGGAACATGAAAGCTGGAAACTCCATATTGACTGAGGGCAAGATAGCTGCAGCAAGACAGAAAGCAAAATGGCCGACGGAAAAACTGAGTTTCAAGAAACATGTACAAAGAACCTTAAACATTACTCCCCCTTAGGGGCAACCTCCGGATGACCTCAGACCAGGCTTGTCTGGGTACCTCTGATGAAACTGGCGGAGCAAGCGAGGAGCATTAACTTATTGACTGGTTCCCATGAGTTGTCCTCCACTGGGTAGCCCTGCCATTTAATCAAATATTGTAACTGGTTTCTGTACAACCTGGAATCTAGAATCCTTTCCACCACAAATTCTTCCTGACCATCGACTAGCACTGGGTCAGGGCAAGGAGAAGAACGACCAGGAAACGTATTGGGTGTTGCAGCCTTTAGTAGGGATACATGAAAGACAGGGTGAATTCTCATAGTTCTGGGCAGTTGAAGACGACAAGCAACGGCACTTATAATTTTACTGATTTTATAGGGTCCAATGTACTTATGTCCCAATTTAGACGATGGAATCCTTAACTTAAGATTTCTGGTTCACAGCCAGACCAAGTCTCCTACCTTGAAAGCTGGTGCAGGTTTACGAAATTTATCTGCTGCTTTCTTGTACCTTTCCTGAGCCAATTCCAGATTTTCCTTTAGAAGATCCATATTTTTTTGTAAAGACGTGATTTTTCAGCCACTGCGGCAAGGGCGTTTCTATGGGAAATCGAGGAAGAATGTTAGGATGATAACCTAAATTGGAGTAAAAAGGAGACTGCTTAGTGGAGGCGCTCTGAGAGTTGTTATAAGAGAACTCAGCCAGTGGGAGTAGATCCACCCAATCATCCTGTAGGTGGCAGATAAAGCAGCGGAGATACTGCTCCAGGGTCTGATTGGTTCGTTTGTCTGTCCATTAGTCTGGGGATGAAAAGCAGAAGAAAGGTTTACTTTAATGTCCAATGCAGCACAGAAATTTTGCCAAAACCTTGAAGTGAATTGCACCCCTCGATCCAAATGACCTCATCCGGTACTCCATGCAAGCGAAACACATTCTTAATCATCAAATCTGATGTCTGTTTTGCAGTGGGTAAGCCGACACAGGGGATAAAATGAGCTGCCTTTGTTAGACGATCAACCACCACTAGATGGTGTTCTTCCCTTGAGAGGTTGGTAACTCCACAATGAAGTCCATAGAAATGGATCCCCATGGGCGGGACGGGGTAGTTGCAACAGACCAGTTGGTGAGGAGCGAGGTGTTTTGCATCTTGCACAGACTTCACATGAAGTGACATAGTTTAAAACGTCTTTCCTGTAAGTGGGCCACCAAAAGAAACGAGAAAGAAATTCTTGTGTCTTTAGAATTCCTCTATGCCCAGCTATCTTGGAATCGTGGATGAGTTGCAATACTCTCAATCTGACTGTTTCAGGTATATACAGACGTTGTCCCTGAATCCACACACCATTCTTAAAGACAAGACTTACGTCCCTTGGGGGTTGTGCCAACAAAGAATCCGCATGGTATGCTTCCTTGATGTCTTTAAGTAGGTCTTGATTATGAATCACTCCCAGGAATCTAGAGTCAGGAAGAATAGTCTTAGGAGTAAGTGGACGGGTCTCTGCTGAATGAATCCTAGAGAGTGCATCAGCCTTTCCATTGCGCGATCCTGGCCTATAAGAAATTACAAAATTAAATTGGTTTAGGAAAAGATTCCAGCGAGCCTGGCGAGGAGTCAGGCACTTAGCCGACCTATAAATTCAAGGTTAGATGGTCTGTCAGGACGACTATTTGCTGTGCAGCTCCCTGAAGAAGGTGTCTCCATTCTTTGAAGGCGGCAATAATGGCCAACAATTCTCTATTGCCCACATCGTAGTTCCTCTCAGCCGAAGACAACCGCTGGGAAAAGAAAGCACAGGGATGCAAGACATTCTTCTCACCTGTTCTCTGAGAGAGTATAGCTCCAACGGCAACGTCTGAAGCATCCACCTCTATTATGAAGGCAAGTTCGGGGTTGGGATGTACTAAGATAGGTGCGGTGGTAAATTTATCCTTTAGACGGGAAAATGCTTCCTGGGCTTGCGGGGTCCAGGAGAACCTAGACTCTTTCCGGGTAAGTTGGGTGATAGGTGACACTACCTCAGAGAAATTCCTAATGAAACGTGTATAGAAGTTGGCAAACCCCGATGAAGCGCTGCACCTCCTTCACATTCCTAGGAATTGGCCAATCCTTGATGGCTTGGGTCTTGCTTCCATCCATACTAATTCCTTGCGTAGACAGTACATACCCCAGAAATTGAATCTCGGTCCTATGGAATTCACACTTTTAAGTTTGATGTAAAGATGGTTCTGTCTTAGGCGTTCTAAGACCATTCTCACATGTCCATGATGTTCCTCTGTGGAGTTAGAAAAAATTAAGATATCATCCAGATAAATCACCACAAATGTATCTAGGAGATCCCTGAAGATGTCATTCACCAAGTGTTGAAAAGTGGCTGGGGCGGTACTCAGACCAAAAGGCATAACTAGATATTCAAAGTGTCCATAGCGTGACCTGAATGCAGTCTTCCATTCATCCCCAGGTCTAATACGGACCAAGTTATAGGCCCCACGGAGATCCAGTTTAGAGAAAATTTTGGCATGCCGCACTCTCTCCAATAACTCAGGGATTAAAGGCAATGGATAACGGTTTCTAATAGTAACCTTATTGAGTTCCCTATAGTCTATGCAGGGTCTCAGAGATCCATCTTTCTTCTTCACAAAGAAGATGGGTGCACCTGCAGGAGATGAAGAGGGGCGTATGAAGCCCTTGGCTAGATTTTCATCTATGTAGTCCTTCAAAGCCTTTAGCTCGGGCCCCGCCAGGGGGTAGATCTTACCAAAAGGTATCTCTGCTCCAGGCAATAATTCAATTGGACAATCATATGGACGGTGAGGGGGAAGCTGGTCAGCGTTCTTCTTGTCACATAAATCCACATAGTCCTGGTATACAGCTGGTAGTTCAGGGACTGACATGGTTCCTTTAGGAACAGAGCAAGCTGAAACTTCTGGACTCATCTGTTTCTCCGGAAAGTGTAATTCCTTGGTCTCCCAGTTAATGTAGGTTCTGCCTGCAGCCATGGTAGCCCTAGAATGATGGGAAAGTGGGGAGAAGAGATAAGCATAAAGGACAGTTTCTCCTGATGATCTTTACCCATAAGGACCCTCAAAGGCTCCGTTTCCTGATCCACTGGTCCAGAGGTCAGCAGGGAGCCATCCACAGTCTCCATCTGTACTGGAGTAGCCTTCTTCACTGAACGTATCCCCAGTTTCAGAGCAAAGGAGATATCCATAAAATTTCCACTTGCCCTGAGTCGATCATAGCAGAGCTAGACACCCAGACTGAGTCAACCCAGATTTTGATGGAAAGGAAGCAATGAGAATTGTTTTTCTTACAACTCAGCTGGGACACCGCTGAGGAAACTTGAAAATTGCAGCGTTTACACAGTCATCGTCCCCAGAACTAACGGAGTTTAAGTCCGAGAAATCAATATCTCTTGCAGCAGATCTCTCTGGAGCCTGAAGGGTATGCACACTCAATATCGCTAAACGGATCGCAAAAAACGTCACTATTATAGCGATCCCGTTAGCGATGTTGTTCAGTGTCAGTGCAGCACGAGCTTTGTAGGATCCGCTGTCGCTGGATCGTTCCGGACCCTATTTTCCTCGTCGGCGCTCCCGCTGGGTAAGTATATATCGCTAGTGTGGCACCTTTTCTTAGCGATTTAGCGTACTTTTGTACCGCTAAAGTCGTTAAGAAGATCGCTAACGGCGATAGCGTCGTTAACTATATCGCTAAATGTGGCCGCATTTAGCGATATAGAACAATCCCGCTAGCGATTCATTAGTATGCGTCGTTATCGTGATCGCTAGCGGGATAGCTTAGTGTGGCAGTACCTTGAGGCTCGGACATGACAGATCTCCTCTCGCAACACTCACAGTGAATGACTGCCGCAGTAGTCTTACGAGAACGGCTGGGGCAGTTTATAATGAAGTGCCCTGACTTACCACAGTAGAAACATAGATTTTCCTTTAAACGATGTTCTTTGCGTGCATCACTAACCCGTCTTTGTAAAGAGTCCACCTGCATGGGTTCAGGTTCTGGTTCCCGTGTGATCCTACTGAAAGGTTCCTTAGCTGAGGAGGGAGGTAGCAAAAGGTTAGTGCGATTATTTTCAAACCATCTCTCTTGTCTGCGTTCAGTTAGACGAGCATCAATACGGATACAGTAGTTAATAAAGTCACCTAACGCAGTGGGAGGGTCGGCACGAGCAAGTTCATCCTTAATCAGAGGAGACAACCCTTTCCGAAAAATAGATTTTTTGGCAGAACTGTCCCAAGTGGTATCGAGAGCCCATCTCCTGAAATCCAAGGCATATTCAGCTACTGAGCGCTTACCTTGGCACAAAGTTAACATGGCTGCTTCAGCTGTTGCACCTCGATTGGGGTCATCAAACACCTGCCCCATGGCTGAAATGAAAGCATCAAGATGATTCAAACATTCATCCCCAGTCTCAATCAGAGGGTTTGCCCACATCAAAGCCTTATTGGTAAGCAACATGATTATAGTAAGCACTTTGGATCGTTCAGTGGGAAATTGTGAAGCATGTGCAGAGAAAAATAGATTGCATTGATTAATAAATCCCCTGAATTTCTCACGTTCACCGCCAAAATGAAAAGGGGGTAACTTGGGGATCCCAGAACTCGGGGTTATGGCAGGAGCCTGGACTGTTCCTCTAGAGCCTCAATCCTGGCTCGTAAATCCTGGGTAGTTTGTCCAAACACTTGCAAATTGTGATTAGTGAGGTCCTGTAGGCTTGCAAAACGGGTCTTTAAAGTCTGTACATCTGAAAGGATTGTATCAGTCACTCCGCAAAGCTCCTTTATGCGAGCCTCCATCTTCCAGATCTTTTAAGGCAGAAGTACTGGAAGGAGAAGAGGAAAGGAAAAAAAAAAAAACAATAGTGTTTACCTGTGGTAACACTCCAGAGTAAAATTAAGGGAATGCGCTCACCTGGAATGGTTGTGAGAAGTCACAACCACTGTCATCACAGAAGGTATAAACGGACATCTGATATCCACAGTCACAGCAGACACGGCCTTCCCAGACCCAGCAGACACTAACATTGGCTTCAGAATCTTGTAATGTATGGTGTACAGTTCATATAGCGTCTTGTGCTTGGGTGCAGGAAAACACATGAGACACAGGTTTGATATAGAAGGACTTGTATTACTTCATACAAGTGGCAAAAAGGGTCACACAGTTTGCAGGTACAGAAGCAGGAGACACAGCAGGCCAGAGTAACTTTAAGTTCAGCAATAACTCTCCACAACAGGTTCAGGATCTCTTCTCTGTTACCGTAATTCCATGCAAACGTGGATCTATCAATAGCAGGTTTCCAGAGTCCACAAGTGTTCCAAAGTTCCTCAGTAGGAAATAGCTGGAGTACAAAGTCCAGGTTTCCAGGAGTCAGGTCACAGGCTCACTGCAGGCTTGATTCTGAAGCACTGATTGCTCAGCTGAGGCTGCTTAAAGTTGCCCTCAAGTAAGGGAACAATAGTCGCTGCGGAGATTACACTAAAGCGTGTCGAAGGGCGCTTATCCAGCGACTAGCTTACAAGAGATAGAACTACCCCGACGGCAAAAGGTCGAACATGCGACGGCGAGATCACAGAGGAAGCTCGTCGCTGGCAGTGCGCACAAAACATCGCTAACGGGATCGCTAAATAGTGACTTTTAGCGATCCGTTACGAGTGTTAGTGTGGCATACCTAGGCAAGAGGGAGAGAATCAGGGCGGGAACATGAAAGCTGGAAACTCCATATGACTGAGGGCAAGATAGCTGCAGCAAGACAGAAAGCAAAATGGCCGACGGAAAAACTGAGTTTCAAGAAACATGTACAAAGAACCTTACACACAGCAGCTTGAGGCCGGGCAAGTACCGGGATGGGAGACCCGCTGGGAATCCCTGGTCCAGTTGACGCATGTGTATATTTGTGTGCGGTTTGTATCACCTGGGTCGTCCAGAGCTTCAGCTTCAGTCGCTCTGGTTCACCGTCTCCTTCCCTTCAGCTGCAAGTCCGCAGGGTTCGGATTATTATTCCGAAAGGTCCCTTGATCTGCAGGCACCTAGTGACCGAGAGACAATTGACAGTCTCATTGAAGCCGTAAACCAGACTCTGGGGTCAACTGCAGCTCTAGGCTGAAGTTGCCTGCGCTCGTCAGATGGCGGCTGCTAAACAGCTTGAGGCTGAGCCAGTTCCGGTATGGGGGTCTGGCTGGGAATCTCCTGTCCAATCGAGGATTTTTCGATAGAGGACGAACCCACACTGTCTGCCGGACAGAAGATGTGTTTTAAGCGAGCCAAGCAGGCTCACAAGGTCTTTTGCTCTCATCCTAGATTTAAGGAATTTGGCGCCACCGAGAGTAGCCAGACAAACGCTTCTCTGTGTACAAAGCTATCAGGCCTTTCGCCCCGGACCTCCTTAAGGAGTGTGGCGGAATCTTCCGCGGTTGATCTCTCGTTTGGCGTCTAAATCACTGCTTTCCCTCCCTAGTGGGTCCTCTATCAAAGATCCGACTGACCGTCTCGTTGAGACCTGGCTCGGTCAGTGTTAGAGGCATCAGGTTCTGCGCTCTCCCCTTCTTTTGCGGCTGACTAGGTAGCCAAGGCTTGGATTGTCTTTAGTCCCGGACTGAGGCACTACGCAGTAGGGACGTTCCTTCAGAGATATTCGAAATCACCAATCAGATCGCTTTTGCGGGGAGCAGCACGGTAGCTCAGTGGAAAGCACTGGCGCTTTGCAGCATGGGAGTCCAGGGTTCAGATCCCACCATGGACGACTTCTGCAGGAGTTTGTATGTTCTCCCTGTGCTCAGGTGGCCTGCCACCAATGTACCAAGGACATTCTGTTAATTATGGTATAAGGAGAGCCTTATGGTTGAGATTCTAGCGGGATGTCAACTGCCATTCTAAGCTAACGCAGCAGCTAAGCAGCTTGGGTCGACTCAACCTCAAAGAACTCCCTTACCCTATTGGAGTGTCCGATTTTTCAGCGAGAAATTGGATTAGTTTATATCCGATATCACTGGAGGGAAGAGCAGTTCTCTCCCTCAGCAGAGGGTTAGGCAGCCCTTTCTTCGCAGGCCTTAGGCGCAATTTAAGGCTTTTCGCTACCACTGGGAGCCACGGCGATAGGCCCGGTGGTGCAGGTCACCCAGCCAGGCCCAGAGGACTCAGGTCTAATACAGGACCAATCCATTGTGAAGAATGCGCTCCCATCAGCCGAGATATAGGGGATCTAGGTCCCAGGGATTTTCGGCTAAATGGCTGGAGGCAGAGTCCAGGCCGTCACTCCAGAGTAGGCGGCCGCCTACTCCGATTTCGTCCCGCCTGGTTCGCAGTCACCTGCGACAGGTAGGTCAGGGACATAATATCCTTAGGGTATAGGATAGAATTGTCAGTTTCCCTCCAACGAGGTTCGTTTCCTCTCGTCTCCCCAAAACAGAGACTCAGGCTCGAGCCTTTTTCAAGGCCATCGGGTCCCTTCAACAAGCGGCGTAGTCGTCCCAGTACCATAGGACGAAGGAGGCTTGGGGTTCTACTCCAACCTGTTTATAGTTCCCAGGAAGGATGGGTCCGTGAGACCCATTTTGGACTTATAACGCCTGAATGGCTTCATCGGGCTGCGACACTTCTGGATGGAGTCCCCCTCTCGGTCGTAGCGGCCATGGAAAGGGGGGAGGTTTGGCATCAATCGATGTCCAAGACTGTTGGACACTCTGTCTCGCCTGGGATGGTTAGTGAATTCCAGGAAGTCGTCTCGGAGATCACCTTTTTGGGGATGATCTTTGACATAGCGCGGGGTTGACAATTCTCCCACGGGAGAACACCTTACTTCTTCGCCGAGAGATCCTGGTCCTTCGCCGGCTGGTCCCCCACACATTTGATTCTGCATGAGGGTCTTAGGGAAGATGATGGCGCCAACAGAGGCAGTACCTTTTGCGCAGCTCCATCTTTGTCCTTCGCCGCTCTCCTCAAGGTTTGGGACAGGAATCCTTCTCCCTAGACCGCCGATGCCGGCTGTCTCCTCAAGTCAGACTGGCTCTGGTATGGTGGATGAGGAACTCGTCACTTCAAGGGGCCTTTCTCCCTGTCCATGGGCTAGTAGGCCCGACAGACGTCAGCCTTCTCGGAGGGGGAGCGGTGTTTCTCCACCACACAACCCAGGAACGTTGGTCTCCGCAAGAGTCAGCTCACCCGACCAATATATTAGAGATTCGAGCAGTTAGGCTGACCCTGCGGTGCTTTCGTCACCATTTGGTGGGCCACCCCATCCGGATTCAGTCAGACAACGACACGGTTGTGGCGTACATAAATCATCAGGGGGGTTCCCGAAGCAGGGCGGCCATGCTCGAAGTGAAGCAAGTCCTAGGATGGGCCGAGCGGAACCACTCGGTGCTGTCGGCGGTGCACATTCCCGGCGAGCAGAGCTGGGCATCGGATTTCCTCAGCTATCAGGGTCTGGCGTCCTGGGAGTGGTCCCTACATCCTGACGTATTTCAGCGGATTTGCCGGCGCTTGGGCACGCCAGATAGTGATCTGATGGCTCCAGGAACAATGCCAAGGGGGCCAGTTTTGTCTCTCGGTACAGAGATCCACAGGCAATTGCGGTGGACTCTCTGGATTCCGCCATGGAATCAATTTCACCTCCCATACTTGTTCCCTCCGCTAGCGCTGCTACCCAGGGGAATCGAGAAGATTGAGACAGAGGGAGGCCCGGCGATATTAATTGTTCCGGATTGACCTCTTCGGTCCCGGTAGGCACATCTGGTGCAGCTGCTCACCAACGTACCGTGGCGACTACCAAACCACGCGCAGAGCTACCCTCCACCAGGGCCTGGTTTCCCACCAGAAACTCGGGAGCCCTTTGTTTTGATCGGCCTGGCCTTTGAATCTTGGATTCTATCCCGGGCAGGGTTCTCCCAGAGAGTCACTACCACAATGACCAAACGCTCGAAGGCCGGCTTCAGCTCGGGTCTATCACCATATTTGGAGGGTCATTGTTAGGTGGTGCAGTAACATAGTTATTCCCCGCTACAGTTCTCGATTCCCAACATTCTGGCTTTTCTCCAGGCCGGTCTAGATGCAGGTCTAGCTCCAGGCACTCATAGTAGACAAGTATCGGCTTTTGTCTGTACTTTTTTTCAGGTAGAATTGCCACCAATTGGCAGGTGAGAACTTCATACAGGGGGTTGTCCATACAGTACCCTCTACAGGGTTCCCCTAGACACCTGGGATCTTAACCTGGTGCTGGGAGTCTTACAGGAATCTCCATTTGAGCCCTTTCGGGAAGTATCTTTAACTTACCTCTCCTGGAAGGTCGTGTTTTTGATAGCCATAACTTCCATTAGGCGGGTCTCGGAACTGGCGGCTCTTTTGCCGAGCCCCATACTTACTCTTTAACCAGGACAAGGTGGTGCTTAGACCTAATTCGCCCTTTTTACCAAAGCTTGTGTCATTCTTTCATATCAACGAACACATTGTTTTATCCTTGTTTCTGCCCGGCACTAACGCATCTGGTGGAGAAGGCTCTCCATACGCTGGACCTGGTGAGAGCACTCAGGAGTATGTATCGCGGACGAGAACAGGTTTGTAAGGCAGCAGCCTGTTTCTAGCCCGCATACCTTCTCCAAGCATTATAATATCCATACCCATGCTTCTGCGGATGCGAATCTGGGAAGAAGGATTCTGCAGGCAGCAATGGCACACCGATAGACTATGCCTGACATGATGACTGACACTGTGTAAGCGGTCTCCCACCCAAGGGACTGCTTTAGGGGGTCCCACAGTCCTGTGTCCCCCAATGAGACGAAGGAGAAATACTGATTTTTGTGTTACTCACCGTAAAATCCTTTTCTCCGAGACGCTCATTGGGGGACACAGCGCCCACCCTTTTTTTTAGCCATATGGCTTTATTTTGATTTAATTTTATGTTCTTGGTGGGTTTAATTCTGTATATGTTGTTCCTGTGGTGATGTTGATTTATTCTTCATTCTCCTACTGCTTTTACACCAAACTGAGTTAGCCTACGGCCAGTAGCAGGGTGTATACGACGGAGGCGGAGCTAACCTTTTTTTATGTTTACTTAGTGTCGACCTCCTAGCGGCAATAGCCACACCCCACAGTCCTGTGTCCCCCAATGAGCGTCTCGAAGAAAAGGATTTTACGGTGAGTAACACAAAAATCCGTATATTATTAATGTCTCCACACTCAGGATTACACAGTAGTGAAGACCTCTAGTGATCGCTGTCAGGCCCCTGTGTCTGAAGGACGGGGAGGAACCCTGAGCCCAATCCCGGGGCCTTCTCCTCACCCCCGGATACATGAGGACATCAATGAGCAGAAGATCCTAGAACTCGCCAACAAGATGATTGAGCTGTTGACTGGAGAGGTGACGCTGCTGGGAATGCTGGGACATTATACAGGACAGCACTGGAGGATTCTGGGTGATGACGGTATCATTGTGTGTGTCAGGTTCCTATAAGGTGTCAGGACGTCACCGTCTATTTCTCCATGGAGGAGTGGGAGTATCTAGAAGAACACAAGGATCGGTACCAGGAGGTGATGATGGAGAAGCACCGGCCCCGCACATCACCAGGTAATAGACAGGACTAAATACACACGGCCTATAATTCTCTGTATGTAATAATGATGTCCGTCCTGTCTGTGTCTCCTCAGTTCTCTCCTGTAAGAGGACAACCCCAGAGAGATGTCCCGCTCCTCCTCCTCCACAGGACCATCAGGTAGGTGGAGATCTCCCTATGATGTGTAGATGGCTGTGACGTCCTTGTGCTCAGTCTTGTTTTCTCCTCCAGTATTATATGTTTTTACTTGTGTAATGAGAGCGGTGTAGACGGCAGGATCACAGCTGACCACAGACATCACATGTCCGGATCTTCTCACCATTATTCCCGGGGACTTCTCCCATCATCGGGGACTTTTACAATATTTGTTTTGCAGGTTTTGGATCAGGATAAAGATCTGAACAATATTAATGGTCCAGAGAGGAAATGTGAGGGGCGATCAGCAGTGTAAGAGGAGACCCCTAATGTGAGGGGCGATCAGCGGTGTAAAGAGGAGACCCCTAATGTGAGGAGCAATCAGCGGTGTAAAGAGGAGACCCCTACAGATCACTGCCCAGGTGAGGGTCTTTATATGAATACTCTCTTTCAGCACATTCTGAATTGATAATGATGTGATCCTGTTATATGTAAGGTCACAGGTCGTCATTTATAATATGGATGATAATATAATTAAATGTCCGGTTTTATCAGTATTTGATTTATTATCTCTGCAGCCGCTGGAGGCTGCCATTTCTATTAGCTGGTGTATAAGTGTCTGAGCTCCTGTGCCCGGGGGCGGCCGTATTTGTGGGGTGTAAGTGGGTATAGGGGACTGCGGCCGGTGTCCGACCAATCTCCTACATTGCGGCTGCCTCCGGCTGTGAACTGGGCATGCTGTGGATAAAGCTGTCATTCTTTACATAAAGCTGCTTTGTTTTTGACACTTCCTAGTTTTTGGCTTTGACAAAACCTTATTGACACAGTCATGTGCAGATTACATGAGTAGAATTTGTAGCTATCAGATATTTATGGTCTACAGTCATGGCCAAAAGTTTTGAGAATGACACAAATATTAATTTTTACAAAGTCTACTGCTTCACTTTTTCTAATGGCAATTTGCATATACTCCAGAATGTTATAAAGAGTGATCAGCTTAACAGCAATTACTTGCAAAGTCAATATTTGGCTAGAAAATGAACTTTATCCCCCAATACACATTTCAACATCATTGCAGCCCTGCCTTAAAAGGACCAGCTAACCTCTTTTCAGTGATTGCTCCATTAACACAGGTGTGGGTGTTGATGAGGACATGGCTGGAGATCAATCTGTCATGATTAAGTAAGAATGACACCACTGGACACTTTAAAAGGAGGCTGGTGCTTGGCATCATTGTTTCTCTTCTGTTAACCATGGTTATCTCTAAAGAAACACGTGCAGTCATCATTGCAATGCACAAAAAATGGCCTAACAGGGAAGAGTATCGCAGCTAGAAAGATTGCATCTCAGTCAACAATCTATCGCATCATCAAGAACTTCAAGGAGAGAGGTTCCATTGTTGCCAAAAAGGCTCCAGGGCGCCCAAGAAAGACCAGCAAGCGCCAGGACCGTCTCTTAAAAGTGTTTCAGCTGCGGGATCGGGCTACCAGCAGTGCAGAGCTTGCTCAGGAATGGCAGCAGGCAGGTGTGAGTGCATCTGCACGCACTGTGAGGCGGAGACTCTTGGAGCAAGGCCTGGTCTCAAGGAGGGCAGCAAAGAAGCCACTTCTCTCCAGAAAAAAACGTCATGGACAGACTGATATTCTGCAAAAGGTACAGGCAGTGGACTGCTGAGGACTGGGGTAAAGTTATTTTCTCTGATGAATCCCCTTTTCGATTGTTTGGGACATCAGGAAAATGCCTCATTCGGAGAAGACAAGGTGAGCGCTACCACCAGTCTTGTCTCATGCCAACTGTTAAGCATCCTGAAACCATTCATGTGTGGGGTTGCTTCTCAGCCAAGGGAATCGGCTCTCTCACAGTCTTGCCTAAAAACACAGCCATGAATAAAGAATGGTACCAGAATGTCCTCCAAGAGCAACTTCTCCCAACCCTCCAAGAGCAGTTTGGCGATCAACAATGCCTTTTCCAGCATGATGGAGCACCTTGCCATAAAGCAAAGGTGATAACTAAATGGCTCAGGGAACAAAACATAGAGATTTTGGGTCCATGGCCTGGAAACTCCCCAAATCCCATTGAGAACTTGTGGTCAATCATCAAGAGACGGGTGGACAAACAAAAACCTAAAAATTCAGACAAAATGAAAGCATTGATTGTGCAAGAATGGACTGCTATCAGTCAGGATTTGGTCCAGAAGTTGATTGAGAGCATGCCAGGGAGAATTGCAGAGGTCCTGAAGAAGAAGGGTTAACACTGCAAATATTGACTTGCTGCATTAACTCATGTGAAAATATAATATTTGTGTCATTCTCAAAACTTTTGGCCATGACTGTACTGTGCTAGTAGTCCTAGCTTCATAATTGTTTGGCCCCTCAGACCTGCCCTGCTTCCTTCATCAACCATGATACAGCCCCTAGGGCTAATGTTTTGAAGACTCTATGTCTATGCCTACACATTGGGCAGTGGCAGTGGAACAACAAGGACAGTAGTTTAAGCTTTATAATTGTGAATACCTTGTGATGATGATGGCTGGCTTCTTCCTGCATTAACCATCACACAGCCCCTAGGGCAGATCGCTCTCCTTACACCATTTACACACTTAGCTGTCAGAAGATCGCCTCTATCATCTCTCGCTCTTACGTCACTTCTGATATATCACTGGCACTGCGTAAGTGGCGTACGAGTCCCGCTCTGCCGCAAAAAACACAGGACTTCAAATAGTGTTTGTACATTCTAGTGAAGCAGTGGTGTAAAACCACTCGTGCAGCCCCTGACCAGGTGCCCCCATGTTATATACATTTGTTTGCAGCATACATTTTTTAACATTTACACATTTTTTAGCCTTTTCCTCAGCCCCCAGATCGTTTTGTAGGGTCCAGCAATTACTCGCATTTTCCATTGACTAACATTGGACTCGCTATTCGTACCGAATACCCCGAGTATTACCATATACTCGTATGAGTATAGCGAGTCAGAATATTTCACTACTCGCTCATCCCTAACTGGGATCCATTGAAGTGTTCCAGAGTTATGACCTCATAAAGTGACAGTGGTCAGAATTGTAAAAATTGTCCTGGTCATGAAGGTCAAAACAGGCTTATGCACGAAGGGGTTAATCAGTTTAACTATTTTTATCATTTTTTATTAATAATAATGGATTTTCAGAATATAAAGTAATTAAAAGGAGCACAAAACTGACGTTGACAGGGCCGTCATTGTGCACCCAGCTTCCATGGTAGCCCATCAGCACGCCACGATTTTGTCGTGTGCACAGAGGTCGGAACCATGTAACCATTGCTGCGGCATCTAAATAGTTTAAACAGCAGCGAATGGAGCTAGGGATTGTGATGAGATGGACAGCACCTAACAGCTTGGACCTACAGGTTCACTTATTATTCTCCACTGGGCAATTTTCTGAGAAAAGAGCGATGACCGACATGAGACATGAAGATGTCTTCAACACAAAAGTAGAAAATCGCAACAAATTAACCTGTTATCATAACATTGTGATCTAGTGATCCCTGCTCTGAGATTGTGATCTGTTTTGCAACCAATAATTAAGTTATTAAATGAATACTTCTCAATTGTAATGTCATATAACGTCAGTACAATCCTTATATTAGGTTATATTGCTATAAAATAATATAATCTGTTTTATTCTTCCAGATGACTGTACCGGGAGCTCAGAGGAACATCCAAAATCTTCACATGATAATGCAGATGATTGTAGTATCATTCAATATGGATATGAGAAAAATGGCAATATTGAAGATATACCCTCCACCCCTCATATCCAAAATGTATCATCTGAGCCTGTGAAACAGATCCTATCTCCTGATTCATCGCAGACTGTAGAGCAAAATACAAGTGACAGATCGGGTGTCGAACATCACAAAGTTCCCAAAGGGAAAAAGCCATATTCATGTTCAGAATGTGGGAAATGTTTTAATCGGAAATATATTTTAATTGGACATCAAAGACTTCACACAGGGGAGAAGCCATTTTTATGTTCAGAATGTGGGAAATGTTTTACCGTGAAACAAGATCTCACTAGACATCAAATAATTCACACAGGGGAGAAGCCATTTTCATGTTCAGAATGTGGGAAATGTTTTAATCGGAAGCCGTTTCTTATTAGACATCAAAGAATTCACACAGGGGAGAAGCCATTTTCATGTTCAGAATGTGGGAAATGTTTTACCATGAAACATGTTCTTATTACACATCAAAGAATTCACACAGGGGAGAAACCATTTTCATGTTCAGAATGTGGAGAAAGTTATATCATAAAACAAGCTCTTGTTTCACATCAGAGAATTCATACGGGGGAGAAGCCATTTTCATGTCAGGTATGTGGAAATATTTTTACCCAGAAATCAAATCTTGTTAAACATCAAAAAACTCACACAAAGGAGAAGCCTTTTTCATGTTCAGAATGTGGAAAATGTTTTACTGGGAAACATAATCTCATAACACATCAAAGAATTCACACAGGGGAGAAGCCGTTTTCATGTTCAGAATGTGGAAAATGTTTTACTGGAAAACATAATCTCATAACACATCAAAGAACTCACACAGGGGAGAAGCCGTTTTCATGTTCAGAATGTGGAGAAAGTTTTATCATAAAACAAGCTCTTGTTTCACATCAGAGAATTCATACGGGGGAGAAGCCATTTTCATGTCAGGTATGTGGAAATATTTTTACCCAGAAATCAAATCTTGTTAAACATCAAAAAACTCACACAAAGGAGAAGCCTTTTTCATGTTCAGAATGTGGAAAATGTTTTACTGGGAAACATAATCTCATAACACATCAAAGAATTCACACAGGGGAGAAGCCGTTTTCATGTTCAGAATGTGGAAAATGTTTTACTGGGAAACAGAATCTCATTAGACATCAAAGAATTCACACAGGGGAGAAGCCATTTTCATGTTCAGAATGTGGAGAAAGTTTTACCATGAAACAAGCTCTTGTTACACATCAGATAATTCATACGGGGAAGAAGCCATTTTCATGTCAGGTATGTGGAAATATTTTTACCAAGAAATCAAATCTTGTTAAACATCAGAGAACTCACACAGGGGAGAAGCCATTTTCATGTTCAGAATGTGGAAAATGTTTTACTGGGAAAGATTATCTCATAACACATCAAAGAATTCACACAGGGGAGAAGCCGTTTTCATGCCCAAAATGTGAAAAATGCTTTACCTATAAATCATATCTTGTTAGACATGAAAGATCTCACACAGAGTGAAACCAGTTTCATGTTTAGAATGTGGAAAATGTTTCACTGTTAGATCAGATATTGCTAAATATCAGAATTTACATGGGAAAAAAACACTTTCAAGTTCAGAATGTAGAAAACATTCAATATCTTTGACTCCCCCCGTTTTTACTCCCAATCTTCCAAGAACCTTAACTTTTTTATGTTTCTATAAATATGGCCATATGAGGGATTGTTTTTTGCCTGGGTGAGTTGCATTTTTGAATGACCCCATACATTTTATCATATAGTGAACTGGAAAACCGGAAACAAAATTCCCAGTGCGTTGAAATTGCAAAAAAATTTCAAGTCCATAAAAGTTTTTCGGGTATTTTATTTACCCTGTTCACTATATGGTAAAACTGTCTGTGCAGTTTGATTCACCAGGTCAGTACCAGTACGCAGATACCAAATGTGTATAGTTTTTTTTGTTTTTATTTAATTGATAAAAATAAGTGGAAATTTGTTAAAAAAAATTTAGCTTTTGTCGCCGTTTTTTGAAACGTTCATTTTTCAAGATCTGGGGATTTGTGAGGGCTTATGTTTGTGCCCTGAGCTTTTTCACCTATACTATTTTGGGGTAATTATGATAAATTAGCCATCAAGTGGAGGGAAAGATATGGGCTCAGCCTGTGAGCTCACATCAAAGGCAGGTACCGCTACATCATATTTTGGAAAGGGGTTAATTCAAGTCTGATTGAACATCAAAGAGCTCGTGGGCGGAGCCTGACTGCCAATGTGAGAGGCCGCGTCTCAGGGAGCTCTCCCGCTGGTGCAAAGCATAGCCCGAGATCTGCCACTGCCAGCCTCAGCCGACCGAACGGTGGGGGAAGGACTGCAGACAGCCGGGAGCGCAGTAGAGACCGCAGGCGAGTCACAATGACTCACAGAAGACAAAAAGACCTGGGACTGGTGGCAGCAGCTCCCAAAATGGCGCCGATAAGAGAGAGGAGGCGGCAAAGCTGAACGCTGAATGTCAGCGTCGCATGAGCGCTGCAGCGAGACTGGAAAGGTTTGCCCGCAAGGGAGAGTCTGGGAAGCAGCAAGAGTCAGAGGGAGAGGAGGAGGATGGGGATGAAGGGATGGAGCTGCAGGAGGAGATGGAGGGAGGAAAATCCCCAGAGAATAGCACCCCTGAGAGGGAGAAAATGGCGGTGGCAGCACAGGAGGAGGGGGAGGTGCAGGAGAATCCCACTATCAAGGATGTGTTCACAGTAGTGTCCTTTTGTAAACAGGCACTAACTCAGCAAGTCCTGGGAGTGCAGTCTGAAGTAGCTATTCTAAAAAAGGACATACATAAAGTTACTACCAGGACGGGTGAAGTGGAAAACAGAGTGGGAGAGGCGGAAGATTGGATTAATACATTTAAAGAATCGGAGAAGCAGTTTAAGCAGCAAATCTCTGAAGTTATGACAAATGATGATCTGGAAAATCGTTCCAGAAGGAACAATATTAGAATTGGTCTCCCGTAAAAGTCTGAGGGGAGAGATCCCACTGAATTTATTGAGAAGTGGTTGAGAGACCAGATCGGTGCAGACTCCCTCACTAAATTTTATGCGGTGGAGCGGGCGCATAGAGTGCCAATGCAGCCGCAACCCCCGGGTAATAACCCACGTGTTATTATTACAAAGCTGCTTCATTATAAGGATAGAGATATCATTATCCGTAAAGCACGAGAATCGGAGGAGATTACAATGAACGGCCAACGAATTGGTAGATACCCTGACTACTCGGTAGCCGTACAGAAGCAAAGAATGCAGTTTGGAGGAGTAAAAAGACGCCTGAGAGAATTAGGTGCCAAATATTCAATGATGTTCCCTGCTAAGCTGCGAGTGGCGGCCATGGATAAAGTTTTCTTTTTTACGGATCCTGAGGAGGCCATAAATTGGATCGATGCTAATGCCACGTCTTTGCACGCCAAAGAGTGAGAAATAGTGACGCAACTTTTAAAATAAAGCTTGTTGGAGAGGTCGGCTGAGGACATTTAGTAAGCAGACTCATTTCTAGTTTACAGGGAACATTTGATAATCAGTATGGATGGACTGGGGTGAGGACACCCATAATATAATGTATGCAAGCAAACACATGACCGTGGATATGGGACTGGAAGTGAAGAATTTGTTGTTTTTTTCTTTCTTGTTTCTTTTTTGACTTCTGAATTCCACCTCCATAGGTTATATTTTTGTTCCTTTTTTTGGGTCGGAAAGTGACCCAATCCATACTGATGGACTAGTTTTGATAGAATAAGGAAAGATTCGATGTGAAATATTTGAGTTTCATATATATAGCCCTGGCGGAGGGCATGGCGGAGACGAATATTGTTTGTAACCACAGATGTGTTATATTATTATTGTATAATGTATGCAGTTATAACTTTCTTTTTTGTATTTACAGTGAAATAAAATGTGGTGGGGGAAACCTAGGAATGCACGGCGGGAGGGGAGAGAGAACGAGAGCAAAGAGGAAGCTGAGTAAGTGTGGAGATAGTAGAACGGTGACAGGAGAGAGCTGCTATCTCTGGAAGATTGGATCGGGAGTGGAAAACCCATGGCTCTTAGAGAGCATGCAAGGAGAGGAGGGAAAAGGGGGGAATTGGGGAAGGGGAGAGGCAGGGGGGGTTTCTCAACAGCAGATGGGAGAAGGAGTGGAATGATGGGAATGGTGTTTAATATATATAATGGGTAGCTTTAAAGTTATAAGCTGGAATGTTAGAGGCTTATCGGAGAAGAACAGAAGGGCGACAATATATAAATATATGCAGGATCAGGGGACGGCAGTGATTTGTCTCTTGGAAACTCATTTACCGAAGGAAACAACCCATAATACAAATAGAAGATGGATACAAAAAGCATATCGCTCTACATTCTCCAATTATTCTAGAGGAGTCTCGATTTTAATTAATAGATCCACTGCTTTTGAAGAAATAGATGTACATATTGATCCAGAGGGACAAGGGGTAGCAATTAAAGGGCTATTTTTTGGAAGACCGTTGTGTTTAGTGGCACTGTACATCCCCCCTCCTTACTCTAGTGCTAAGATCAGAGTGATGAGGGAGTATGCTGAGAGAAGTGGAGGAATGCCGCTCCTGATGGTGGGAGATTTTAATAATGTGGTAGATATTTTTTGGGACAGGAATAAGAGGCAGCCGCAGGTACAAGATAGCACCAATACAGTCTTTGGTAATTTTATTAAAGAGATCGGTCTGATTGATGCATGGAGGGTTAGAAATGAAGGGAAAAGGTGTTATTCATGTCATTCCACAACACACGGCACTCTGTCACGGATTGACTTGGCACTAGTAGATGGATTGGCGGATGCCATGATAAGAGAGGTACAATATCTTCCCAGAGTGATCTCTGATCATAGACCGGTGTTGGTGACTATGGGATATGGGTCGCAGAAAGGAATAGTTAGGGAAGGATGGAAAATGAATCCTGTCTGGATACAATACCTTAATGTTCAAGGGATTGGGTAAGAGCTAGATGATTTTTTTACGTATAATGAAGGGAACACAGATAAACTAGTGGAGTGGGATGCTATGAAGGCCTTTCTCAGAGGGCTTTTATTTAGAGACATATGTAGGCGTAAATCACAAACAAAAAAAGAAGAAATTGACAAAATGGAAGCACTAGAGAGGGCGGAAAAAGAGGCTATCCATAATAATAACACCTGAAATGCAACAAGGCCTGAGAGATGCTCAAGAACCGGTTAATAATGTCTTAGTAAGTAAAACGATTAGAAGACAGGCGTTCCAAAAAGACAGGTCCTATGCTGAAGGGGAGAAAGTGGGGCACCTTCTATCTGTTATCGCCTCGGCACAAAGAAGCAATTCATTTATTTATAATATGGAAAAGGGAAGAATGTTAATGACTTGGAAGGGATATTGAATATTTTTAGTGACTTTTATAAAAATTTATACTCATCAGGGGAGAATGTAGGGAACGAAGAGGTAGATAAATTTCTGGGGCTGGAAAGCTTCCTAAATTAAGCAAAGAGAATAAGGATAGGCTGGATTCTCCCATCACTGTGGAAGAAATGGAGATTGCGCTGCATGGCATGGCCAATGAGAAGTCCCCTGGGTTGGACGGCTTAAACAATTTGCAGAACTGCTGCTACCTAAATTGTTGAAAGTATTTGAAGAAGCTAAAGAGAAAAAATTGCTGCAGGCCTCTATGAGGGAAGCAATGATTGTAGTAATTCCCAAGGAGGAAAAGGATCCCAGACTACCCGAATCATATAGACCAATCTCACTGTTAACGGTGGATATTAAAATACTGGCAAAAGTTTTAGCTAATCGGCTGACTGGGGTCATCTCCCTGATACATCCAGATCAGGCGGGATTCATGCCTAATAGATCTACAGCGGGTAATATAAGGAGGCTATACCTTAATCTTCAAATGCAAGCGGATAATTCGGGTCGTAGAGTAATCGCCTCACTAGACGCCCAAAAGGCGTTCGACAGTGTACAGTGGGGATACCTATGGAGAGTCATGCAAAAATTTGGGTTTGGGCCGAGATTTATAGAATGGGTGCAACTGCTATACTCTCAACCTGCTGCTAAAGTTAGAGTTAATGGAGCGATTTCCTCATCTTTTCCTTTGAACAGAGGAACTAGACAGGGATGTCCACTGTCGCCACTCCTCTTTGCTGTATCAATTGAACCATTAGCTGCAGTTATTGGGGGAATCGGGGAATTCATGGTTTTAAATATAGGGAAATGGAGGAAAAAATTGCTCTGTATGCAGACGACCTATTATTATTTCTGGGGGATCCGTCTGAATCATTGAGCTGTGCCATGCAGACAATCGAAAGGTTTGGGGTCATATCTGGGTTGAGAATTAACTGGTCCAAATCAGTTCTCTTTAAAGTAAAGAAGTCGAGTGGACTGAGGGAGATATGGAAGTCAATAAACTACAATGTAAAGAGACCTTTAAATATCAGGGGATACAGATTTCCTTGCCGGTATCAGAGTACCTTAATATTAATTTGATGCCATTACTTCAAAAATTGAAAATCAAAATAGAGATATGGAATAATCTACACTTAACGGTGGTGGGGAGGAGAAACCTTTTTAAAATGATCCTTATGCCTAAACTATTATATATTTTACATAATGCGCCTGTATAGATATCTAAAAAAAGGTGTAAATCTTTGAATGTGATGATTAGAGCGCTGATATGGGGGAAGAAACCGGCAAGAATAAAGTTGGAAATCCTTCAGAGACCCAAAGACGAAGGAGGACTGGCGCTGCCAAACCCAGAAATATATCTTCTAGCTGCTCAGAGTCAGCACTTTAGAGGATGGGCAAGGTCTGGGCCTGGTGGGTCTGTTGAAAGAATGTTGGAGCATGGTACAGGGGACAAGCTGATACTAGAGGGGTTGGAAGGAGGTAACGTTAAAAGATTGGGAGGGAAATGCCCACACTAGAACTTATAGACAAAGTCTGGAACTCAATAAAAAAGGTGAGAGGAGTAACGGGACTAACTAAATATACACCCATATGGAATAATAGTAATCTGGTGGAGATAAAGAAAATAGGGATTATAAGAGAATGGACAGAAAGAGGAGTAAGGTATATGTTTCAGATAATGGAAGGGGAAGGAATTAAGCCTTTCCAGCAGTTACAAAATGAATTCCTGTTGCCAAGTACAGAATGGTATCGTTATGAACAGATTAAACATGCAATTAGAACCCAGAGAGCACAGCAGAAATTGGTAGTGGAGATGGATTTGGTTTTGGAATATATCTGTCAAGAAGGAAACACTAAGGGGTAATTTCAAGCACGTATAGAGATTTGATGCATACTTTTCTTCTAGGGTTTCCGTTGAAAGCTAAGAATAAATGGGAGGAAGAAGTTGGAAGTATAGGGATGATGTCTGGGAAACTATATTGGAATATATACCCAAACGAGCCTGCACGGTTATCGCACATTTATGTAATTCATAGAGTATATAGGTCACCGTTAATAATACATAAAATGGGGCTGAGGGTAAACTCGGAGTGTCCTAGATGTAATATGGATATGGCGGGTATATTCCATATGATGTGGGAGTGTCCTAGACTTTCACCGTTCTGGACCGGAGTAATTAATATGATTGAAGGGGCGTATGGATGTGAGGTCTCTGGAGATCCCGTTACGTGTTTATTAGGCTATGTGGAAGAAATTTTCACTGATAATAATTGTAAAATAGCTATTACTAGATTACTATACTGTGCTAGGAAGCTAATTGCAAAAAATTGGACCAGTCTTGAACCTCCATCCGGGGAGGAATTCTCTGAAAAAGTAAAGTATATTATACTCTTGGAAAAGGGTATTTATGAAAAAAGAGGTAAAATGAATATGCATGAAAAAATATGGGCGCCCTGGCTGCAATATAAAGGGTTGTAAGAGATGAGACCTCTAACATGTAATGTACTTTTATTCACCATTCCTTGTATGCGATATCTTTACCTTTGCTTGTTTTATAGCATTGAGGGTAATGGAAGTTTTTAGTTTTTTTTTGTTTTTTTATTTTTCCTGTCTACACTCTCTACCTTAATAAAGAAGAAGAAATGGAAATGCTGTCGGAAGGGGTTGGGGACGGGGGAGTGGGACTGAAGGGTTAAATAAGAATGTTACTTTCTTCAAATTATTCCGTTGTTATGAATAATATTGTATAATAAAATTTGTTCAATAAAAATTTATCTGATTAAAAAAAGATCAAAGAGCTCACGCAGGGTTAAAGCCATTTTTATTTTTTATTCGAGAGACTATACAGAGTATATAGACAAGACAGCATGGGATCACAGCTGATTCTTTCTGTGAAGTAGAACATTTCCCTCCCTGTGTAAAAACACCATCTGTGACCCCCTGCTGTCCTGTCTGTATCCTCTCTATTGTTTCCTCCCCTGCCCAGAACCGGTGGATTGTTCAGACCATGTCCCTGCACGGTCAGACACGACCATTACACAGTACACAGCAGGGGCACATTTATAAGATTATCTCAGCACAGGAAGATATTTACAATTCAATGTGGAACTTTGATTAAAATGTACTTTGTTCGTGGAAAACTCCTTTAAGATTTATCATTCATAATATTTGTGTAATGTAATAAATAACAATTTCTCGCTTATTGATTATGCAATGGAGATGGAGGTCGTTTCCATAACAACACCTGTAAACAACGAATGAATAAGCAATTATTTGTACACAATAATCGTTACATGTAAATTCTTGTCGCCAATTATGTGCACTTGACATAAAATTAAATAAAATATGATTGGAAAGACATATGTACTCAAACATGGTACCAATAAAAATAAAGCTTATTATGCAAAATACAATACCCCATTGAACTCTGTACTCCGAAAAATGAAAAAAAGGCTCCCTGAATATGATGCAGAAAACTAAAAGATTTTCTTGAGTGATTTTCTCGTGTAAAAGTATTAAAACATAATAATAAGAATGTGTTTATATTAATGCTCTAGGGGGAAAGGCGTAGGACAACTCACCCCAATGATAAAAAAGGGTTTCCCTTCCTTTCCAGTAGACCCAGTAGGGCATTTCATAGAGGGAAAAGATTTAATAGAGATAGAAGCCCCAGGGGAAAAGAACCAACGGGGAGGTTTTCAGAGGACGCGAGGTTGAGGGTAGGTGGGAATTAAAACAGTTCCATCAAAGTTGGGAAGAGATTATATCAAATCCCTGGGTCCTGGATGTATTAAAGAACGGTTTGAAACTAGAACTTCTCACCTTCCCACAGTACAAATACCACAGACTATAACATGGGGAAAAAGCCAAAACGGCCTCGGAATGTAACGGTGGCATCCATCTTAGAATAACACTGACTTTCATTTTCTGTGTAATGTTCTAACTCAATAGTTATATGTTGAATTTCTAAAAAGATACATTTCCGCGTACTCACTGTCCTTCAGAATATCTTAGAATGAACATTAAGCAAGTTTTTATTTGTGGCCTTGAAACTTTCCACTGAGAAATAATGTAATTGTCACACAATTCCTAAGACTGTGGGTGCTATCCAGGTCCCTAACACAAGGGGCGACTTTGTCCCTATGCCCCCCTCCCCCAAGGTTACCTACCCCCATCCCACCCCCCGGGATTACTCCTGAAGGTGGAGACGCCAGTTCAGGTGCCTTACTAAGCTCCTAGGCTCCTAAATTAACGCTTACCTGTCCCCACCCCCTCCAGGGAGGGTGGAAGCTGAAGTGTGTAGGAATGCACTAACCAGATAAACAAGGGGAAGGCGGACATGGATAAATGAAAATAACATACGAAATACACTGACCAAACAACAGAGTGGAACATGAGGGAGTTAACGGAAGGGAAACCAAAGAGGAGAGTAAGAGGATGCCCACCAAACAAAACTCCAAGCAACAATCTCATGAGCAAATCTCGAAACTCCAACTACAGACAACTCCAACTCCACACCAGGTAGTAAGAACTAACACTGACAACTCCTAAATGCCAGTGGTGAGCATATATAGCAGAGGGGAGTGGCCCACAATGAACAGCTGAGACAATCTAGATAGAAAAACACCAGGAGCCTCAACTGAACAGATTAGCCCTTGCACTTTTAGCAAGGGAAAAAATTACACCAATAAGATGGTGAAGTACTTTAAGCAATGCAGGAGTTCGTGAAACCAGACGTCACAATTGTCTGGTCCCTCTATGTCACTGTACCCCATGACAGTGAGGGTCGGTGTTAGGGCAAGGTAGACTAGGCAGCTGCCTACGGCCCCCCACTCCCTTGGGGCCCCCAGCGTCTACAGCAGAAGCTCCACTGATAATCAATGAAGCTTCCAATATAGAGACTGGTTGAAGACCTGTAGTGACATCACGATCATGTGACCTGCCATGTGACCATGTTGTCACCACAGGCCATGTACTCATTGGCCAGTGCGCTTGTGCTCCTGCATGGAGCCTCTGACGGGAAGGGGGAGCTAGAGACCTAGCACCAGGGCCGGCTCCAGGTTTTTATGGGCCCCGGGCGAAAGAGTCTCAGTGGGCCCCTTTAACACAGACTACGATTCATGATGCACAGATACTGCAGAGAAATATGGGTATAGTACAATGCCAAACACTTCACTTCTTCCATTACATGAGTGATATTGTGAAGGACTAAATTAAGAAAGATCAAAACTGAATGCTCCATTTTGTGCCTGTAACTCCATTTTGTGGTTTATGAGATAAATTCTGTTACTTAACAAGGCTATAGTTCCTGGCCGTTATAAAGAAGTAGAGTAAAGGTTATGGGCTGTAATAAAACCAGACCGCTCCAGTTTGGACAAGATATGAGGCCTTGGGATGTATCACTGTAGAATACTCTGAAGAATAAGCATGCTATTGTTCCTTTCTATGGTCACGTGGATATGACCATATATGTAGTTTCCAGTCTTCCTGTATTTTCATTGGTTAAATGTTGTAGGTGTGGTTTTATACTATTGGTTGAAGTACAAGCTCATCAAATACTATAAAAGATGATGATGTAATACATGGGATAGGAATCTTGCTCGATTCTCCCAGACGGAAACACGTGTCTGTTTGGTTATTTATGTTGCTAGCAACGTTCTGTGAATTAATTTGGAAATCACTAGGTCAGTCAACCGTGAAGGGTCACTTAGATCCTACCTCAACAGATGGCGCCCAACGTGGGGCCCCCATATAGGGATGCCTCTGCCCCCCGGAGGACAACAAGACAAAGGACCCTCAGACCGGACATAGGCACTGGAAAATTGGGACTGATCACCCCCCACAACCACGTTAAGTTGGCAGCTATACTGGTCAGACTGACCGTTTTGTGTGGTTTTCCTGTGTTTGTTGCTGGAAAGAGGATCTGAGGTTTGTCCCCGATGGTGGGGTGATTCTCGAGTGGAATCATATAGAGGTGTAGTTCCTTGGGGGCCCAGTGTTTGAACCGTGCCTCATAAGGGACGGACACCCCGGATTGACCAGTGATTGTAACTCTCTTTTTAGTCAAAATATCCTGAAATCCTGATCACTGTTAGAATCGGGCATGATGAAGTGATCGAAGATGGGAAGGATGCGTAACTCAGGAATTTATTTATATAAATAACCAGATGTGTCCGGAGGGATAGTCTAAGACGCCCTCCTACTTTCACTGAGTATCGTGTTGTGGGGCCATCCCTGTGGGGGATAGAGAGGTCCGGTGCGACAGACTATACGGCCGCTCTAGGACTGGGCACAATTTAAGTAAGGATATTTTATTAAAGAAGAGTTTGGATTTGTGTGATGGATTGGATACTGTCTGTCTTACGGTTCAGAGAAGAAAAAAAAATCTGTGAAAAATGTAGAGGAATTCTTGAGGGCGGGAGGATGAACACAAAACACCTCAAATTCAATAAATGGGATATTGTATAACATTGAGCACCAAAAGAGAAAGAAATATCCCTAAAATATAACCTTTATTAATATAAATTTTAAAATTAGAAAGATAAATAGTGGGTTTCCAGGGAGACAAATTCATAGAATAAATACATAATAAATAAACAATATGACAAAAGGGAAGACTATCCTCACCCTAATGGGCCCTAGTGCTCCCCTACCTGACCGCGGAGGTTGGCACCCTAGTTGTTGACGATGTGGCGCCCCCGCTCAACGTAGGTAACCCTAGGAAGCCCTGGAAAGAACTGCCACTAAAACAGGGAGACACAAAAAAAACCACACACAGACAATACACCCGAAAAACCTAAGTGGGGAGACATATGGTCTCAAACAAATAAATATCTCGTAGCAAAAATGGCTTATAAATAGCTTGTTTGTGTGGCTATAGCTAATACTTATCTCGGAGCCAAAATGACAGAGAGCTACACATCAAACCAAAAAATTGTGAAAGTCCAAACAACCTCAAAAAAAACGTATACAGAGGGAAATAATATTGTTAGAGGACCTCATAATATTAAGCATAACAATGAAAAAAAGTACCACCAGGTAATACAAATGGCATCAATCAGATCATCTAGACTGCCACCCTTATATATACAAGCACATCTGCTTGGCTCCTGGGGGAGATTGTACCTTCGTATGTGACCACTGATGAACCCTCTATATCTGGAGAGGGCGAAACGCGTCGGGTTGTTCCGAATATCTATGGCTGATAAGTATTAGCCTTTTGGCTCACAGATCTGTCTAAACAATTTTTTGACTACTTACATGCGATTATGCTGTTTATTGAGAATATTATAAGCATGTTTTTTGAGACTGTCCTTTTATATATAGGGGCGGCAGTCTAGATGATCTGATTGATGCCATTTGTATTACCTGGTGGTACTTTTTTACATTGTTATGCTTAATATTATGAGGTCCTCTAACAATATTATTTCCCTCTGTATACGGTTTTTTTTGAGGTTAAGTTTGGACTTCACAATTTTTTGGTTTGATGTGTAGCTCTCTGTCATTTTGGCTCCGAGATAAGTATTAGCTATAGCCACACAAACCAGCTATTTATAAGCTATTTTTGCTACGAGATATTTATTTGTTTGAGACCATATGTCTCCCCACTTAGGTTTTTCGGGCGTATTGTCTGTGTGTGTTTTTTTTATGTGTATCCCTGTTATAGTGGTAGTTCAGGCTCTGTCGACTGCATGAACTTTGGCCAAAGACAGACGGGCTAATATATACACGGACTCATGGTATGCATTTGGTATTGCTCACGATTTTGGAGTTCTATAAGCCAATCGAGGGACTTATTACTACTGCCGGAGCTCCAGTGAAAAATGCTGAAGCTGTTAAAAACCCTTATGGATTCGATCAAATTGCCTACTCAGGTGGCCATTATTAAAGTCAAGGAGCACGGTCCTAGGAACAATCCACAGACTATTGGCAACGTA
Source organism: Oophaga sylvatica (assembly GCA_033576555.1). Classification (NCBI taxonomy): domain Eukaryota; kingdom Metazoa; phylum Chordata; class Amphibia; order Anura; family Dendrobatidae; genus Oophaga; species Oophaga sylvatica. The sequence continues at coordinate 29,000 of JARQOD010003348.1, read as the reverse complement.
TTTGCGGATATGCAAGCAAAGGCCGCTGCTCTTCTGCCCGTTGACCTAACCATACCTACTATGGTGACCACACGCTCTCAGCGTAAACAGTTGCAAGAGATCCTGCCTCTACAAGAACCTGATGATCTACAACAGACTGAGGTTTTCTGTCGGACCCCGCGAGACCGCTTAATGACGATGCAGAGAATGTCTCCAAAAGAAGAGGTGAAGCAGTGGAAGGCTGATGGGGCACGTATGGACAATGGTCTCTGGAAAAAGGACCAGCTTGTGTGTCTCCCTAAGCGGATGTACCCTGCTATTGCTACATAGGCATATGGACCTATACATCGAGGAAAAAACCAGGCCCTAGCCCTGGTACAAAAATTCTACAGGGTTCCAGGTGGACCATATCACGTTGCCTAAGTCTGGAAGGTATGAATATTGTTTGGTGGTTGTCGACATATTCTCCAGTTGGCCAGAAGCATTCCCTGTTACCAACATGACTGCAAAGACCACAGCAAAGAAACTGGTGATGGAAGTCATCTGCAGATATGGAGTTCCAGAAGTCGTTGAAAGTGACCAAGGTCCGGCTTTTTCTTCTCATGTGTATCAGGAGGTTCTGACAATGTTTGGATCCACTGTAGCCCTCCATACTCCGTACCATCCACAATCCAGGGGGAAAGTTGAGAGGTTGAATGACACACTGAAGGGACAATTGACCAAAATGATGCAGGAGACTACGGCTCCATGGCCAGAGCTCCTACCCATTGTATTATACCACATTTGTAGTATCCCTATTGCAAAACATGGCCTGTCCCTATATGAGATATTGTTTGGTGCTAGGCTCCCAGTTGCAAATTTCCAGCCTCAGCAGTTATTAGAAGAAACTGACCGTACTGTTCAACATGTTATTCAATTTAGTGAAAATCTTGCTAACACCTATGCTCTAGTTTCTTCTTTTTCAGATTCAGCAGAAACCAATATTTGTTATAATTTGAAGTCTGATGATTTTGTGGTTGTGAAAAGGCATGTCAGAAAACACGGACTAGAAATCTTGTATGACAGTCCCTATTAAGTCCTCATCACCCCTATGTCAGTGAAACTGGAAGGAAGACCGACTTGGATCCACGCATCGCACTGCAAGCTGGTTAAACAAGCCAATAGCAAATAAAGGGGACATAATGTTTTGGTTTTTCGTATTTTCCATGTTATTATTGGTAACCACATGGGATAGCCTAAATTCCCCAATGTCCTTGAATAATGAGTTTATATAATGGAAAATTACTGAGAGATTTGTTGAATAATTCCCAGTCTGGCAGATATTTTCATTTTAATCCAGCCAATTGATTTAAGGGAATTGGGGGTTGGATAGCTGGAATCTTGAAAAGTTTGTTATATATTGCTGTCTTTATTCTTGTTATGTATGTAATACTAAAACTTGTTTTTTGGTGTATTTCTGTATGTATTAGGAAATTCTGTATTTGGACAGCTAATGATGATACTAAAGGCGTTGTTACCCCTGCTTTTCTCTACATCGATTTTAAGAAGTTATCTGATGAAGATGTTGAAGCCAAGCGCATGGCTACCTTCAAAAGATCTCCACAACCGTTATCAAAAATTGTTATTTGTAAATTGTAGTATACAGGGGGGATGGGTATGCCGCAACAGCCATATCTGGTAACATGGCATCAGATATGTGAAGACCAGTACCCCTCAAGCTTATAGCTTGGGATTGTACCTCTGATGCTGGACATAAGTTAACAAAATTTATCTAGGGGGGAATGTGAGGGACTAAATTAAGAAAGATCAAAACTGAATGCTCCATTTTGTGCTTGTAACTCCATTTTGTGGTTTATGAGATAAATTCTGTTACTTATCAAGGCTATACAGTCATGGCCAAAAGTTTTGAGAATGACACAAATATTATATTTTCACATGATCTGCTGCCCTCTGGTTTTTGTGTGTTTTTTTTCAGATGTTTTTTTATCACAGACAGAAATATAATTGCAAACATATGAGTAACAAAAACTTATATTGACAGTTAGAATGAGTTAATGCAGCAAGTCAATATTTGCAGTGTTGACCCTTCTTCTTCAGGACCTCTGCAATTCTCCCTGGCATGCTCTCAATCAACTTCTAGACCAAATCCTGACTGATAGCAGTCCATTCTTGCACAATCAATGCTTTCATTTTGTCAGAATTTTTAGGTTTTTGTTTGTCCACCCGTCTCTTGATGATTGACCACAAGTTCTCAATGGGATTAAGATCTGGGGAGTTTCCAGGCCATGGACCCAAAATCTCTATGTTTTGTTCCCTGAGCCATTTAGTTATCACCTTTGCTTTATGGCAAGGTGCTCCATCATGCTGGAAAAGGCATTGTTGATCGCCAAACTGCTCTTGGAGGGTTGGGAGAAGTTGCTCTTGGAGGACATTCTGGTACCATTCTTTATTCATGGCTGTGCTTTTAGGCAAGACTGTGAGAGAGCCGATTCCCTTGGCTGAGAAGCAACCCTACACATGAATGCTTTCAGGATGCTTAACAGTTGGCATGAGACAAGACTGGTGGTAGCGTTCACCTTGTCTTCTCCGAATGAGGCGTTTTCCTGATGTCGCAAACAATCGAAAAGGGGATTTATCAGAGAAAATAACTTTACCCCAGTCCTCAGCAGTCCACTGCCTGTACCTTTTGCAGAATATCAGTCTGTCCATGATGTTTTTTCTGGAGAGGAGTGGCTTCTTTGCTGCCCTCCTTGAGACCAGGCCTTGCTCCAAGAGCCTCCGCCTCACAGTGCATGCAGATGCACTCACACCTGCCTGCTGCCATTCCTGAGAAAGCTCTGCCCTGCTGGTAGCCCGATCCCGCAGCTGAAACACTTTAAGAGGCGGTCCTGGCGCTTGCTGGTCTTTCTTGGGCACCCTGAAGCCTTTTTGGCAACAATGGAACCTCTCTCCTTGAAGTTCTTGATGATGCGATAGATTGTTGACTGAGGTGCAATCTTTCTAGCTGCGATACTCTTCCCTGTTAGGCCATTTTTGTGCATTGCAATGATGACTGCCCGTGTTTCTTTAGAGATAACCATGGTTAACAGAATAGAAACAATGATGCCAAGCACCAGCCTCCTTTTAAAGTGTCCAGTGGTGTCATTCTTACTTAATCATGACAGATTGATCTCCAGCCATGTCCTCATCAACACCCACACCTGTGTTAATGGAGCAATCACTGAAAAGAGGTTAGCTGGTCCTTTTAAGGCAGGGCTGCAATGATGTTGAAATGTGTTTTGGGGGATAAAGTTCATTTTCTAGCCAAATATTGACTTTGCAAGTAATTGCTGTTAAGCTGATCACTCTTTATAACATTCTGGAGTATATGCAAATTGCCATTAGAAAAAGTGAAGCAGTAGACTTTGTAAAAATTAATATTTGTGTCATTCTCAAAACTTTTGGCCATGACTGTAAGTTGGAAAAATGGCTACAACAGATCCCAGGAGCAACATCTGAGCTCTCTGTCCAGAAAAGCAAAATGCTCGGAACAGCTAAGATCCTGCGCAGAACCGTCAAACTCCCAGGCCTCTGGTAGAGGACCCGAGAATGAGAAAGGACAACAAAGACCACCAAAGGTGTGTCCAAACTTTTGGTCTGTACTGTATATATGTATGTATGTGTATATATATATATATATATACACATACATACATATATACAGCTCTGGCAAAAAATTAAGAGACCACTTCAAAAATGTCAGTTTGTCTGATTTTTCTCTTTATAGGTATATTTTTGAGTAAAATGTAAATTGCTCTTTTCTATATATACATAAAACTCAAAATCTGTAGTAGCCGCTCTATACAAATCTACAGTTCTCGCCCGATTTGGGTTACATTTGGCACGACCCCTCTCCACCCACAGGAGCAGAACACTGCGCACGTTAAATCTCGCTAGCGTCCCCCTGTCATGAGATTGGGGCCCGTGAAGTTAGGCCCTATACATATAAAAAGCTCACAGACAAAGATAGGACTTAAAAATCTTAAATTTTTTTTTTTTTTTTTACCAAAAACACAATATGAAAATAGCCTCACCAGATCTTGAAAGATGAACAGTGCACTAGCAGGATGCAGCCGGCTCCCACAGATAAAGGCTGGCGCAGCACAGGTGCCCTCCACTGATGAAGACAGCCACCCTATCAAAAAAAAGTGATGGTAAAGGTATAAGCTGCCTGGTGGAGAAAACACACAAATAAAGCTTGCTTAGGAGACAAAAAAGTGCAATGCATAGTGTCTGGATAGCAGCCTATTTATAACGCCCATAATAGAAAGCGGGCTGTTCAGCACTATATATGCATCACACAAAACACCAGACCATCAAAAAGGAGCCTACCTGCACCCTGCAGAAAATGATAAAAGTGCAAAAAAATGCATCTGATAAATGCATCAATGAGGTATTGGTTACTATTTTGGCCAAAGCAGATAAGCTCGCAACACGCAAGGTTCCATTATATGCGAGTAATAACATCATTCAAGTCACAGACAAAGATAGAAGGACTTAAAATCCTAAAAATTTTTTAGCAAACACAACATGAAATTCCTCACAGATCTTGAAGATGAACATGCCTAGCAGGATGCAGCGGCGCCCACAGATAAAGCTGCGCAGCACAGGTGCCCTCACTAGTGCACTGTTCATCTTTCAAGATCTGGTGAGGCTATTCAAAAATGCACTAAATGGAAGATTTTGCTTGCCAAAAAGTAACCAAACCTCATTATGCATTACAGATGCATTTTCACTTTATCATTTCTGCAGGATCTGGAACATGATGAAACACATAAAGGTGCATCAACATATGCATGATTTTGTCCCTAAGCGCATTGTGGTCGCACCAGCAGACTACATAGGCTGCTCTGCATGTGCTGACTTACAGCGACTGCTGGCACGCATCTTCAAGATGGTGGGCTATTCTGTGTGTTTTCCTAACATTATTCCAACTGTGATAGGCTGGGGTTCATCGGAACCACAGCGCTTTGGACAGAGCGGAAATTCCGCACCGTCCAAAGCCCCGCCCCTTCTGTACGCGCGCTCATTCCGGATGTGTTCAGGACACCTCCGGAACACATCCGGAATGATCGCAGGGCTACATAGCCCTGTGTTATTTCCCTTGCGGCGACGCAGCGTCGCCACAAGAGACTAGGACATGCTGCAGTCTGAAAAGACGCGCCGCATGTCCGGAAACGCAGGTCTTCCGCCTGCGTGTTTTACAGCATAGTGGAGACGGGATTTCTTGAAATCCCCTCCACTATGCTGTAACATCTGGACGCTGCGTGTTTGACGCTGCGCCAACGCACAGCGTCCAACACGCAGCTAATCCGGACTGTTTCCTGATAGTGGAAACATACCCTTACAGGGACGGATTATAGCGACGGCGCCAAAGAGTCGCTGCTAAAGGGGCCGCACCACCACACACAACACACAAACACCATACAAACATCACACAGCTCACATACACCACCCCACAAACACAACCCCACACAAATGCCACAACACACCACACAAACACCAGACCACTCTGAACACACACAACACAAACACCACCCCACAAATACCACACACCCCATAAATACCACATGCACATCACACACACGCACACTGGGACCACACACGCATGCAAACACACTCGGATGCACCCTACGCACACAGACGAACAGAGCACATGCGTACTCACACCATGGACACTTGCACTGCGCACGCACAAACACATGGATGACATGCGTGTGGGAGCTTTCATCACTGAAGCTGCTGAGGTAAAGTGTGTGAAGCAGCCTTACTGAGCAGCAATATTGGTCAGGCGAAAAATGCCTCATAGTAAGATTGTCATTATTGCTTACTATACAGGGAGCTTTCATCACTGAAGCTGCTGAGGTAAAGTGAAAGCTGAGCTCTGATTGGTTGCTATGGGCAACTAGACGAGTCTGCCTGTGAGGCGGTTTTCATTGCTCCTTCAGGTCATAGTAATCCTGTGTGAGGGCTGCTCTGGATTTACTATTCATCCTATTACATCTCTTATCAGTGTCAGGTGAATACTAAAGAGTCATAAGACTAAAGCCCCCGTCTCACACAGCGATCTCGCTAGCTAGTTTTGTGACGCAGCAGGAGCTCCCCAGGATATCACTGTGTGTGACATTCAGCGACGATCAGCCCCCCTGCTGGGTATCGCTGATCGTCGCTGAATGTCCTGGACATTTTTTTGATCGCTGGTCTCCCGCTGACAGGCACGCATCGCTGCGTGTGACAGGCGGGAGACCAGCGATCCGCTGGTAACCAAGGTACACAGCGGGTTTCCAGGCGCGGGGCTGTGCCATGGAAACCGATGTGTACCTTGGTTACCAGCGCCCTGCATCAGGGCGCTGGTATCCAAGGTACACTGCGCGTAACTAAGCGATGTTACCCGCAGTGTCGCTTGTACTGATCGCTGCCTGAGCTGCCTGTTTGGCAGCTCAGCAGCGATAATGTAGCGATACACCAGCGATCCTGATCGTTGTCGGGATCGCTGGTGTATCCCTATGTGAGACCCGGGCTTAAGGATTGGTTTTTAAAATGCCGCCCAAGAACGACCATCTATTGGACAGGTTCATCCAAAAGCTAAGAAAGCAAAATTTGTCAAAGGTCTGAGACAAGAGAACAATGTGACCGGTCTAGCCACCACATACATGTCCATTGATTCAGTCATGGAGAGTGAACAAGCCGTAATGTAATCATTGGAGTTCCTGAATTCTTTGGAGCCTCCTGGAACGCCACCGCATAAGCTCACTTTAAAAATAGGAGCCACAATAATTTTGCTTCGGAACCTTGACCCACCAAAAATGTGTAAAGGCACAAGATTGTGCACTAAGAGTCTCAAGCCCAATGTTACTGAAGCCACTATTCTTATGGGAAACTCTAAGGCCTCTTTCACACATCAGTCTTTTGCCATCAGGCGCGATCTGGCATTTTTTTGTAAAATCAGATCCGGCAAAATCTAATCCCGGATCCGGTTTTTTCCCATTCACTTATATTAGCGCCGGATCGCGCCACATGGCCTCGCGGTTCGTCTGGTTTTTGCCGGATCCGGCTAATTGTCTCATTCCGGCGTCAGGAAAAAACGGCTACAGTAACGTTTTTTGTCTCCGGCGAAAAAGCCGGAAGCGCCGGATCCGGCGCTTCCGGCTTTTTCTTACAATGAAAGTCTATGAGCGCCGCAATGCAAAGCCAGATCCGTTTTTTTCGTCTGAGCATGCTCAGAAGTTGCCCAGCCCACAGCAAACATATATAAACCATGCCAGTGGGACCCTCAGCCATAACCATGCATCCATCCAAGAAGGTAGTACCCAGCCGTAGGAGAAGGCAGCAGCCATCATCCCAACAGCAACAGCTATCATCTGGTGCCCAGGATCTGACGCCACAAGCATATCACATGCCATACGGTAAATATTACACACCCATTCCAAAAAAAAATGTTAACATGTCTAACCAATTTTTGTGTTTCAGCCAGGGCCATGCAATATCAATATATTTATTGTATTTTTTTTCTCTTTATTCCACAGCAGAGTCCGGCCCGCAGCAGAAGTAGCAGCAGAAACAGAGTCCCAGCAGCAGCAGCAGGACAGTACTACAGGAGCAGACGCTAGACGGTAAATATCACACACCTCATTCCAAAAAAAAATGTTAACTTGTCTAGCTAATTTTTGTGTTTCAGCCAGGGCCATGCAATATCAATATATTCATTGTATTTTTTTCTCTTTATTCCACAGCAGAGTCTGGCCCGCAGCAGAAGCAGCAGCAGAAACAGAGTCCCAGCAGCAGCAGGACAGTACGACAGCAGCAGACGCCAGATGGTAAATATCACACACCCCATTCCAAAATTTTTTTAACATGTCTAACCAATTTTTGTGTTTCAGCCAGGGCCATGCAATATCAATATATTCATTGCATTTTTTTCTCTTTATTCCACAGCAGAGTCCGCCAAGCAGCAGCAGCATCAGCCGGCCAGCAGCAGCAGACGCCGGCACGTTCCACACGCCGCCAGCAGCAGACGGACAGCATGTCTTCTTCTTCTGGGAGCCCTCCCTCGCATCTTCAGCGTTCACAGGTAAAAAATGTTTTTTTTTTTAGGTATTTCACAATCCATCTCTGATATGTGGATATACAGTGGTGGCCAAAAGTATTGGCACCCCTGCAATTCTGTCAGATAATACTGTTTCTTCCTGAAAATGATTGCAAACACAAATTCTTTGGTATTATTATCTTCATTTAATTTGTCTTCAATGAAAAAACAAAAAGAATTGACCTAAAGCCAAATTGGATATAATTCCACACCAAATCTAAAAAAGGGGGTCGACAAAAGTATTGGCACTGTTTGAAAAATCATGTGATGCTTCTGTAATTCGTGTAATCACCAGCACCTGTAACTTACCTGTGGCACCTAACAGGTGTTCGGCAATAACTAAATCACACTTGCAGCCAGTTAACATGGATTAAAGTTGACTCAACTCTGTCCTGTGTCCTTGTGTGTACCACAATTGAGCATGGAGAAAAGAAAGAAGACCAAAGAACTGTCTGAGGACTTGAGAAACCAAATTGTGAGGAAGCATGAGCAATCTCAAGGCTACAAGTCCATCTCCAAAGATCTGAATGTTCCTGTGTCTTCCGTGTGCAGTGTCATCAAGAAGTGTAAAGCCCATGGCACTGTGGCTAACCTCCCTAGATGTGGAAGGAAAAGAAAAATTGACGAGAGATTTCAACGCAAGATTGTGCGGATGGTGGATAAAGAACCTCGAGTAACATCCAAACAAGTTCAAGCTGCCCTGCAGTCCGAGGATACAACAGTGTCAACCCGTACTATCCGTCGGCGTCTGAATGAAAAGGGACTGTATGGTAGGATACCCAGGAAGGCCCCACTTCTTACCTCGAGACATAAAAACGCCAGGCTGGAGTTTGCCAAAACTTACCTGAGAAAGCCTAAAACGTTTTGGAAGAATGTTCTCTGGTCATATGAGACAAAAGTCGAGCTTTTTGGGAAAAAACATCAATATAGAGTGTACAGGAAAAAAAAAGAGGCATTCAAAGAAAAGAACACGGTCCCTACAGTCAAACATGGCTGAGGTTCCCTGATGTTTTGGGTTGCTTTGCTGCCTCTGGCACTGGACTGCTTGACCGTGTGCATGGCATTATGAAGTCTGAAGACTACCAACAAATTTTGCAGCATAATGTAGGGCCCAGTGTGAGAAAGCTGGGTCTCCCTCAGAGTCATGGGTCTTCCAGCAGGACAATGACCCAAAACACACTTCCAAAAGCACTATAAAATGGTTTGAGAGAAAGCACTGGAGACTTCTAAGGTGGCCAGCAATGAGTCCAGACCTGAATCCCATAGAACACCTGTGGAGAGATCTCAAAATGGCAGTTTGGAGAAGGCCCCTTCAAATATCAGGGACCTGGAGCAGTTTGCCAAGGAAGAATGGTCTACAATTCCAGCAGAGCATTGTAAGGACTCATTGATGGTTACCGGAAGCGTTTGTTCACAGTTATTTTGGCTAAAGGTTGTGCAACCAAGTATTAGGCTGAGGGTGCCAATACTTTTGTCGGGGCCATTTTTGGAGTTTTGTGTGAAATGATCAAGGATTTGATTTTTGCTTCATTCATTTTTGTGTTTTTTCCTTGCAAGCAAATTAAATGAAGATAAAAATAGCAAATAATTTGTGATTGCAATCATTTTCAGGAAGAAGCTGAGTATTATCTGACAGAATTACAGGGGGACCAATACTTTTGGCCACCACTGTATCTATTAATCGACATTTTTTATTTATAACAGGAATCTGAACCTGAAGAGGTGCTCCCAGAAGAAGAACGAAGGGGTGGACAGATACCCGGAGTGGGCTCGCAATTCGTAAGTTTCATGCATCCATTGCAGAAACACAACATCACACTACACATAGAAAACAATTTAGTACAGACATCACACAGCACACAACACATATGCCTACATCCAAGCACATAATTTTATTGTTTTTATAGTCTTCTGAATCTGGTGCTCCATTAAGAGGTCCTCGCAGTGCCTCCCAGGGTCGTCGCGTGAGCGACACGGCGGTCTCCATCGTGTAACTGTATATATATATTTTTTTTTTTTGGTATTTTTTTTTTACATTTTTGTTTGTATTTTTTTTTGCCTCTTTCTTTTTACTTTTCTTGGTAGTTTTGAGGCTAATGTATTTTTTCTCTTTTTCTTTAACAGGCTTCACAGCGTGCTCCCGACTCTGACGGTGAGGAGGTGAGGATCGATGTTGACCTCCTCATCGATCTGATCCGAGAAAGGGAGCCGCTGTGGAACATGGGGGACCACCGCCATGCCGATCTCATTGTGACCCCTCGGCTCTGGGAGGAAATCTGTTCAGAACTCGTGGACCGCTGGGAGGACCTCGATGCTCGGGCCCAGATTCAAGAGCGTAAGTATATACAGTTCAGGTTGCTGGATGTAAAGCAGTGTTTCCCAAACTCCAGTCCTCGTGGCCCCCACGGGTCATGTTTTTGGATTTCCTTTTGTGCAACACTGTGGAAATCCTGAAAACATGACCCGTGGGGGCTGTGAGGACTGGAGTTTGGGAAACACTGATGTTGTATACTAACCAATTTGTGCTTTTTCTTTTCAGGGGAGAGAATTGTGGAGCGGTGGCGGTCTGTGAGGGATCGCTTCAAGAAGGAGTTCAACAAAGAGATGCGGGCCCCGAGTGGATCTGGAGGACGCAGGAGCAAGTACAAGTACGCACGAGCCCTGTCGTTCCTCCGGGCAACAATGGTCACCAGAAGGTAAATATTCCACACCCCAAGTAAAAAAAAAATGTTATCATGTCTAATTTTTTGTTTCAGCCAGGGCCATTCAATATCACTATATTAATTTAATTTTTTTTCTCTTTATTCCACAGCACGGTGACCAGCACTCGGGAGCCTGCACAGTTGGACCCTTCTGGGGCGATCCCTCAGGAGTCCGCCACCGAGGACACTTCGACCGCCCGACCCATCTGCACCTTCCCAGCCTTCCCTCACATGTGAGCCCTCTGTCCCCTCCACCAGCACTGGAGCATCATGGCCGACTGCATTGCATGAGTCTGCTGGTGAGGAGATAGCTTTCCCTTTACCCCACCCTTCTGCAGCTGCCACCTCTAGTACACCTGTGGCTACTGGGCGCTACGGCAGAAGGGTCAGGAAAGGAGCTATGCGCCCGAATTCTTGCATCTGAATGCATCTTTCCAGAACTGTCTTAAAGTCTTGTCAGAGCAAATGGCTGCAGGTTTTAATCAGCTCAACACCAGCATTCTGGAGGTCAAAACACTTCTGCAAAACATGCATTCAGAAGCAAGTAGATCTCCACACCACAGCTTTTTCCGGTCTGTAGTCGAGCGCATGGATACGCTATCTCCTAGCCAGCAGTTGTATGTAATGCATTCTTGCCACGCTGCTCTAGCGCAGGTATCCTCCCAAACTCCTCCACCCACCCCAGTTCATCCCACACCTTCTCCCCCTCCTATTCAATGCCAGCAACCTCCCCAGTTCCAGCAACCTCCCCAGTTCCAGCAACCTGCCCAGTTCCAGCAACCTGCCCCATACCAACATCCTTCCCCATACCAACATCCTTCCCTGTACCAACATCCTTCCCCATACCAACAACCTTCCCCGTACCACTTCCCAACCACATCATCTGCTCCTCCAGTCCCTGCCCAATCCTCCTCTCCACCACCCACCACCTGTTCTGCCTCCCACATGTCCACCCGTTCTATTTCTTTTTCCACCCTTCACCTCTTTTACCTGATCCTTCCCCACCACCATCCCAGTCCTCTCTCCACACTCCCAATGTCGGTGTCCCGCAGCCCCTCCAGCAGTATCTCCACCCCACACTATGCCAATTTGAGATCTTTTTTTTTAATAAAAAATAAACATTTTTCGTTTGAAAAAAATTATCTTAATAAAATTTTTTATTGAGCATACAATAAAAGTAAAATTGGTTGCTTAAAATTGTTGTCTGTCATTTATTTCTAAGGTTAAATGTGTAAAACAAAGGTAAAATAATGTGGATAAATAAGGTAACGTTTATTGGGTAAGTTGTGTCCCTGGTTGTGTATTAGCCAAAGTATTTCACCTGTTGACCAAAGTTGTGTACATAGTTAGGTAATCCCCAACAAGGTACACAACTTTGGTTAAAAAGTGAAATACGACTTCCGGGAGGCGGAGCCAAGGAATGGCCGCTTTTTAGCAGAGCTCCCCGCTGGCCTATTCTCATCTGTGGCCATCCCTCCGTTAGTGAGCGGAGAAACAGCTTTAATCAGCGGGAGAATACCTGGACAAGGGGCTCATCTGTCGGGTCTGCCTCTCCAGGCTCCTCGGGAGGCTCCAGGCGCAGGAGACGTCGTGCAGCGTGGTACAGGTCGCGTGCGAGCTATGAAGATAGAGGGACTTGCACAGATAAGAGGTCCCGAGATAACAAGCGACCACCTGCCGGGAGAGAAAAAAACAAACAAACAGTGAAGCCCTGAAGATCTGGCCATTATCGCATCTAGGGCCGGAGGTGGTGAGTGCAGTGGCAATAGGGGCGGGTTAACTACAACAGACGCCATCTCCCTGCCACTCACAGCCCTCAGCAGCATCCCTGCACTGCAGGCTGGTTGTGAGCTGCATTGTTTTAAGTTGCTGACCATCCTGTCAGAGGTGACAGAAGCAATAAAGCACTCAAGGTCTGTCTGACAGAGGATTAACCCCTGAGGCCCCGCTACAGAGCTCAAATAAATCAGCCTAAAGGGTATGCCACACTGAACAATATCGCTAACGGGATCGCTAAAAAATGTCACTATTTAGCGATCCCGTTAGCGATGTTGTTCAGTGCGGCAGCTGCCAGCGACGAGCTTCCTGCTGTGATCTCGCTCGTCGCTGGAATCGTTCCGGACCCTATTTTCTCGTCGGCGCTCCCGCTGGGTAAGTATATATCGCTAGTGTGGCACCTTTTCTTAGCGATTTAGCGGTACTTTTGTACCGCTAAAGTCGTTAAGAAGATCGCTAACGGCGATAGCGTCGTTAACTATATCGCTAAATGTGGCCGCACTTAGCGATATAGAAACAATCCCGCTAGCGATCGCATTAGTATGCGTCGTTATCGTGATCGCTAGCGGATTGTTTAGTGTGGCAGTACCTTAAGAAGTCACAAGGTGGTTATTTTGGAGACCAGACACAATACAGGACCAGGAGGACAGTTGATATTGACTTTATTAACCCTTTGGCAGCAGTGTAACCTGGTGAAGTCCTTACTCAGTGACACATTAATTTGTTTACAACTTAGAAGTTTATATTTGTCCTCTCTGACTTTCAAGGTTACTTAACCTCTATAAATAAAGGTCAACAAGAGACTAATATTCTATACGCTCCATATAGGAGTTACATGCTACATAGCAGATTCTAATGTAACGTTTCTTAACTGAGACATCACCGCCTTCTATCTTCTCACCATTGTCGCTGGGCATGGATAAATTTGTGGGCAAACAAACTAAAGGAGGCCGTGGCTCTTCTCGAAACCAACAAGGCTCATCCTCGCCTAAATCTACCTCTGATACCAGTAGCGAGACTTCTCATTCAATAGCGGATGCCATCATGGAACGCCTTATGCCCGAAATAGACTCTAGATTTGCCACCCTTCAAACCTCAATAGACTCTATAATATCACAAGTTAATAGTCAGGGCACCCGCCTGGATGAGGCTGAACAACGTATCTCTGATCTGGAGGATGTTACCAGGGAAATGGCAGAACGCCAACATCAACTGATCTTCACTGTCCTATTAAAGGAATAGAAGAATCCAGGATATCTATAAACAGAAAGACAGTGAGGAAACACTTAGCTAACCTAAATGAATTCAAGTCTCCAGGTCCAGATGAATTACACCCCAGAGTACTGAAGGAGATAGCAGAAGAAATTCTTGAACCACTGTCCATAATCTTTGAAAATTATTGGAGAACAGGAGAAGTCCCAGAAGACTGGAGAAGAGCAAATGTTGTTCCTATCTTCAAAAAGGGGAAGAAGGTGGACCCAGGGAACTACAGGCCGGTGAGTCTGACTTCTATACCAGGAAAGATCTTTGAACAAATTATTAAAGAACATGTATGCAAGTACTTGGACAAGAATGAAGTGATTAAACAGAGTCAGCATGGGTTTGTAACTAATAAGTCATGTCAGACTAACTTAATTTCCTTCTATGAAAGAATCACTGACTGGGTGGATCAGGGAAATGCTGTAGATATAGTATATCTTGACTTCAGCAAAGCATTTGACAAAGTATCTCACACAATCCTTATTGAAAAAAACTGACTAAGTATGGAATGGACAAGGCAACTGTTAGGTGGATTCATAACTGGCTTAGTGATCGGACCCAAAGAGTGATCGTAAATGGCTGCACATCCAGTTGGAAGAATGTATCAAGTGGGGTACCACAAGGCTCTGTCTTGGGCCCTGTATTGTTCAACATCTTTATCAATGATTTAGATGAAGGAATTGAGGGTAACAACTAACAGAATGGTTTTTAACAGGGAAAAATGCAAAGTACTACATCTGGGCAATAAAAATGAAAAAAGCATATACAAAATGGGAGGAATAGGGTTAAGTAACAGCACATGTGAAAAAGACTTGGGTATACTAATAGATCACAGACTGAACATGAGTCAACAGTGTGATGCAGCAGCAAAAAAGGCAAATGCAATTCTAGGATGTATCAACAGAAGCATACAGTCTAGATCACGTGAGGTCATTATTGCCCTCTACTCCTCTTTGGTCAGACCTCATCTGGAATACTGTGTCCAGTTTTGGGCACATTTTAAAAAAGACATCAACAAACTGGAGCAAGTTCAGAGAAGAGCCATCAGAATGGTGACCGGTCTGCAAACCATGTCCTATGAGGAACAGTTAGCTTGCAAAAAAGAAGACTGAGAGGAGACTTAATAGCTGTCTACTAGAGTTGAGCGATACTTTCCGATATCCCTAAGTATCGGACTCGGAATGGTATCGCCGATACCATTAAAATATCGGCGATACCCGATACCGATACCGGAAGTCCCATGTAAGTCTATGGGAACAAAATATCGGAACTAAAAAAAACCCATTCTTTCCTTGTAAACACTAAATATACACACATAGAATACATATATATATATACATGTCATTGTGACATATATATATACATATATGTATAGTTTATACACTTCTACATAGTAAAATATCCTCTGATTCAATTGCCGGGTAAAGCCGGCTTCTGTGAAAAGACAGAAGCACCCGACATGAAATGACACTTGGTGTACATAGGGTTAACCATGTCTTTTCATGTCGTTTGCTATCTGATTTGCACAAACAATTAAATCAGTCTATGTTTGCAAAATTTCACACCTGTAGGGGTTAATTAAAGGTGTAAATTCGTTGTAAAAAAAACGGACTTTTTTGCTACGAATTTACACCTTTAATTAACCCCTACAGGTGTGAAATTTTGCACACATAGACTGATTTAATTGTTTGTGCAAATCAGATAGCAAAGGACATGGTTAACCCTATGTACACCAAGTGTCATTTCATGTCGGGTTCTGCATTTTCACAAAAGCCGGCAATTGAATTAGCGGCTATTATACTATGTAGAAGTGTATGAACTATAAATATTATATATATATGTGTCACAAACTCAATGACATGTATATATATATATGAGGTGTAAAATTGCTGAAAAAAATGCGTGGGCTCCCGCCCTATTTTCGCAACCAGACAGACAAAGCCAGTGAGTGGGGGCAGATAATAATAGCCCAGAGAGGGACCATTATTTTTGGCCCCCCCCGGCTACTAACATCTGCCCCCAGACACCCCAGAAAGGGCAAATCTCTAATTAGATTTGCCCTTTCTGGCACTTTGCCCGTCTATTCCCATTGCCCTGTAGCGGTGGCGAATGGGTTAATAAGGGGTTAAAATGACCTTGCAATTGAAAGGTCACTTTAAGCCAGGTTAATAATTGAGAGCTGTCAATTAGACAACTATCAATTATTAATCCTATTGTATGAAAGAAAAATCAAACACACACACTTTAATAAAAAAGAAGTTTAATGAAATAATCACACAGTTTTTGACCATATTTTATTTACCTGCTAAAACCATTTCCTGTAATAAAAATAAAATAATAAAGCAAAATTATTCTTACCAATCCGATGCACAGTCAGGTCCCACGGTGTAATCCTTCAGAAAGGGTTAATGTTTACTGCAGGGACCGCAGCTAATGCTGCAGCCTCACAGTAAACCCCCAAATGAATGAGCTCCTCTCCTGGCTGACAGGAGAGGAAGTGGAAAGCTTAATTGATTGCTTTCCACTTTCACTTCAGGTCAGCCAGGGACACCATCAGTGACGTCAGAGGGAACTGATTAACAAAAATAGGGGTTCCTTCGAAAAAAAAAATGGCGTGGGGTCCCCCCTATTTTTGTTAACCAGCCAGATGAAGCAGACCGCTGAGGCCTGGATTTTCAGGCTGTTAAGGAGCCAAGATCCATGGACCTTGCCAGCCTGATAATACCAGGCCACAGCAGTCTGCATATCTTGGCTGATTAACAAAAATAGGGGATCCCCTCGAAAAAAATTGGCGTGGGGTCCCCCCTATTTTTGTTAACCAGCCAGATGAAGCAGACCGCTGAGGCCTGGTTTTTCAGGCTGGTAAGGATCCAATATCCATGGACCTTGCAAGCCTGATAATACCAGGCCACAGCAGTCTGCTTAGCTTGGCTGGTTAACAAAAATAGGGGATCCCCTCGAAAAAAAAACGGCGTGGGGATCCCCCCTATTTTTGTTAACCAGCCAAGTAAAATGCAGACTGCTGCGGCCTGGTATTAAAAGACTGTCAAGGCCCATGGATTTTGGCCCTCAACAGCCTGATAATACCAGGCTACAGCAGCCCCACATTTGGCGCATAAAAAGATGTGCCAATTGTGGCACTTTACCCGGCTCTTCCCACTTGCCCTGTAGCGGTGGCAAGCGGGGTAATAAGGGGTTAATGTCACCGTTGATTGCACGGTGACAATAAGCCCGGTTAATAATGGAGAGGTGTCAATAAGACACCGATCCATTATTAATCCCAAAGTTATTAAATGTTTAAAAAAAAGACACAGCAAGAAAAAAGTCTTTTAATGAAATAAAAGAGACAACACAGTTTTCATTTCTTTTATTGTACTCTCATTCCTGCGACGCCATCGATCTCCTGTAAAAAAGAAAAAAAACAAACCAACAGTATACCACCTGTCCGACGCAGTCCATAGTAACGACAGTCCCACGACGATCCAGCTCTGCTACATCGGAATGCCAGGCAGAGCCTGACATCCCGGCGCAGCACAGCTGATTACCTGCTTCCCCGGCGGTGACGTCATCGGACTGCTTTACGGCCGCGATTACCCAGCAGTCACTGCAGTTATCGCGAGAAACTGCATGTGACCGCCGGGGAGAAGAGGATGGCGGCCATTAAGCAGCCCGGGATGTGACCGCCGGAGATCTTCTGCCGGGTAAGTGCCGCTGACTCCTGACAGACCCGACCGACGGACACTGACAGTGACAGTGACAATTCCGATTCCGGTATCCGATATGACGAAAATATCGGAACTCGGAATCGGAATTCCGATAGAG
The DNA here is from genome assembly GCA_033576555.1 of Oophaga sylvatica. NCBI lineage: Eukaryota > Metazoa > Chordata > Amphibia > Anura > Dendrobatidae > Oophaga > Oophaga sylvatica. Next base: position 11,336 of record JARQOD010003348.1, on the reverse strand, counting down.
CTAATATCGGCCGATACCCGATATTTGCAGTGTCGTATCGCTCAACACTACTGTCTACAAATATCTCAAGGGCTGTCACATTGTAGAAGGATCATCTTTATTCTCATTTGCACAAGGAAAGACTAGAAGCAATGGGATGAAACTGAATGGGAGGAGACACAGATTAGATATTAGAAAAAACTTTTTGACAGGGTGATCAATGAGTGGAACAGGCTGCCACGAGAGGTGGTGAATTCTCCTTCAATGGAAGTCTTCAAACAGGCTGGACAGACATCTGTCTGGGATGATTTAGAGAATCCTGCTTTGAGCAGGGGGTTGGACCAGATGGCCCAGGAGGTCCCTTCCAACTCTACCATTCTATGATTCTATGAAAACAGAAAGTCGTCACAGAGCTTCAATCCAAAGTGGACGATTTAGAAAACCAACCTAGACGCAATAACTTGAAACTGATAGGACTACCTGAGTCCATACATCCCTCTGAATTGCTAAAATTAACATCTGAGTGGCTGCCGGGAGCCTTGGACATTCAACTAACATCCGGTTCAATGGCGGTTGAGAGAGCACATAGAGTAGGTCCACAGAGGGGAAAAGACAATGACAGACCCAGACCGGTGATATTCAAGGTCCTTGACTTTCAAGACAAAATTCGTCTACTCACTGCTTACAGGAAGAAAGCGCACCTATCCTAGAAGGGCACAAAGTTCTGATGTTTCAGGACTATTCGACTATGGTGACGACCAGACGCAGGGCCTTCAACCCGGTGTGTAAGTTGCTGGCTGACAAAAAACAATAGGTTCGGCCTACAATATCCTGCGATACTGCGCTTCAATCTATCTGGGAAAAACTGGGCTTTCGACGACCCGGTGAAGGCTCTGGAGGTTGTCCGGGATACTCCCCAGCCACCATGAGCAAGATCCAGAGTGGCTTACTCAGTGACAATACCATGGATCACATAAGGTGATGTCAACTGACATCTGTTTGTTATGTTGTTGTTTTTTGCTGTATTTTTACTTCTGCGTCTAACGTTAGGATGCGGGTTTAAGGGAAATGTTGAATATGGCACACAATTACAAATTTTGTGGGAGGGGGAGGTTTTTTGGGGAGAGGGTCTCTGCATTCGACTTCAGGTAATCAATCCAGGGATTCTAATGCCTACTCGCTGGGATGGGCAGGGATCTCATTATTATGTAACGGTTACATCTAATCGCATTTCCCGCACTGGAGTGGGTTAATGGTAGAAATCAACAGGCAAAAAATGTCCGCTGTGACATCTCTCCTTTGGTGTTCCTGGAATGTCAATGGCCTAAATTCCCAGGTCAAGAGGAAAAAAATGTAAATTATTAGCATCGAGAAAATTTTCATATTGTCCTTTTGCAGGAGACACTGGGTGAAGGGCGACCATCCGGGGTTTTCTATCAAAAAATGTATGTTATGTGCAGAAGCTTCTTTTACTAAAAAACAGAGGGGTGTCGCTATTATGATAACCAGGAATATTGGCCATGAGATAGTGGATGTGTTAGAAGATCCTTCAGGGAGGTTTGTCCGCGGTAAGCTGGTTATAGAGGGGACGACCTACAGCAGCGGTTCTCAACCTGTGGTTCGCGACCCCCGCGGGGGTCAAATGACCAAAACACAGGGGTCGCTTAAAGGAGCCGGCGGCTGCAGCACTGTAGTGACAGCTGCAGCCGCCGGCTTCAAGAAGACATCGATACTTACCTTCCGTCGCTGCCTCCCTGTCGGCCGCGGCAGCTTCCTCCTGGCAGTGCGGTGACGTAATACCGCTCATTAAGGTAATGAATATGGACGTGACGCCACTCCCAAAGGCGTGGCGTCCATATCCATGCCCTTAATGAGCGGTATTACGTCACCGCTGCGCACAGGAGGAAGCTGCCGCGGCCGACAGGGATGCAGGGACCTGCAGCGACGGAGCGAGGAGGGTAAGTATGATGGGGGAGGACGGGGGAGCAGAGCCATATATACAGGATGGGAGGGGGAGCGGAGCCATGTATACAGGATGGGAGCGGAGCCATATATACAGGATGGGAGGGTGGGAGCGGAACCATTTATACAGGATGGGAGGATGGGAGCGGAGCCATGTATACAGGATGGGAGGGGGAGCGGAGCCATATATACAGGATGGGAGCGGAGCCATATATACAGGATGGGAGGGTGGGAGCGGAGCCATATATACAGGATGGGAGGGGGAGTGGAGCCATATATACAGGATGGGAGGGTGGAGCGGAGCCATATATACAGGATGGGAGGGGAAGCGGAGCCATGTATACAGGATGGGAGGGTGGGAGCAGAGCCATGTATACAGGATGGGAGGGGGGAGCGGAGCCATATATACAGGATGGGAGGGTGGGAGCGGAGCCATATATACAGGATGGGAGGGGGAGCGGAGCCATATATACAGGATGGGAGGGGAGCAGAGCCATATATACAGGATGGGAGTGGAGCCATGTATACAGGATGGGAGGATGGGAGCGGAGCCATATATACAGGATGGGAGGGGGAGCGGAGCCATGTATACAGGATGGGAGGGGGAGCGGAGCCATATATACAGGATGGGAGCGGAGCCATGTATACAGGATGGGAGGGGGAGCGGAGCCATGTATACAGGATGGGAGGGGGAGCGGAGCCATATATGGAGGATGGGAGCGGAGCTATGTATACAGGATGGGAGGGGGAGCGGAGCCATATATACAGGATGGGAGGATGGAAGCGGAGCCATGTATACAGGATGGGAGCGGAGCCATATATACAGGATGGAGGATGGGAGCGGAGCCATGTATACAGGATGGGAGGGGGAGCGGAGCCATGTATATAGGATGGGAGGGGGAGCGGAGCCATATATGGAGGATGGGAGCGGAGCTATGTATACAGGATGGGAGGGGGGAGCGGAGCCATATATACAGGATGGGAGGATGGAAGCGGAGCCATATATACAGCATATTTCCGATGGCTTTAGCCCAGTGGCGTAGCAGGGGCGTAGCGTGGGCGGGCGTAGGGCGCGGGCGTAGCGTGGACGGGCGGGGGGCGGTCCGCCCCAGGCAGCACGTGTGTGGGGCGGCGTGGCAGCAGCAGCAATTCCTCCTCCCACGGAGTCATAGTGCAGCGGCCCGGGACACTCCGGAGCTGAGCCGCGGGTCGGTGAGTCCACTGTGTGGGGAGAGGGGGGACCCAGCCTGAGCAGGCGGCGCAATACTTACCTCTCCCAGTGCCTCCGTAGCTCCGGGCTCCAGGGGGCGCCTGCAGGGCGCCCGCGCTTCCTGTCACAGCAGCGCCGCTGGATGATGTCATCATTCAGCGGCCGGCTGTGGCAGAGAGCGCGGGCGCCGGATAGGTGAGATGTGAGGTGTATGTGTCTGTGTGTATCAGTGTGTGTGTGTGTCTGCCTGCGTGTGTGTATGTGAGAGAGTGCTGCGGTGCTGTCTGTGTGTGGTGCTGTATGTGTGATGGTGATGGGGGGAGGCAGTGATGGTGGTGAGGAGGCAACGATGATGATGGGCAGGCAAAGATGATGATGATGGGGAGGCGATGATGATGGGCAGGCAATGATGATGATGGGGAGGCGATGATGATGGGGAGCCAATGATGATGGCATGCAATGATGTTGATGGGGAGCCAATGATGATGATGATGGGGAGGCAATGATAATGATAATGGGGAGGCAATGATGATGGGGAGGCGATGATGATGATGGGCAGGCAATGATGATGATAATGGGGAGTCTTTAACAGTGCAGAACGCAGCACAGTGCAGAGGAGAGCTCCATATTTTGTATGGAGCATTATATGGGGACCAGTATTCTTTATGGAGCATTATATTTGGCCCATAATACTGTATGGAGAACTATGTGGTGCCCATAATATTGTATGGAGGACTGTAATTATTTTTTGGTTTGGGGGTCACCGCAACATGAGGAACTGTATTGCGGGGTCACAGCATTAGAAAGGTTGAGAACCACTGACCTACAGTGTAATTAATATTTATGCGCCAAATTCGTCGGATCCGCTCTTTCGGGCCAATGTGCTAAAACAAATCGCTGGTTGGGACACCTCCCATATGATTGTGGGTGGCGATTTTAATGAGGTGCATGACATCGAGATGGATAGATCTAATTCTCAATCTCCTCATATATCTACACAGGGGAGACTAATACAATCTTTTTTAGATCAGCTGGGATTGTTGGATGTCTGGAGAGTGCAGCACCCTGTTGAGAGAGATTACTCCCACTACTCACATGTTCATAACTCCCATGCTAGAATTGACTGCTGGTTGTTGGGCCCCTCATTCATGCCAAGAATCACACACACCAATATTCTGGACGTGCACATCTCAGATCATGACCGATAACGTCCAGCCTAAAACTAACCCAATCTATTCTCATAGGAAATGGAGGTTCCCGTCATATTTATATCACTCAGATGATTTCAAAAAATTCATACAATTCTCATGGGACACGAACAAATCTGATAACCAAATGCATTGTGAAACACCAATTCTTTTCTGGGAAACCTCTAAAGCCGTGCTGAGAGGGCAAATAATCGCGTATATATGTCATAAAAAAAACAACTGCAGGAGCGGAACCTGGCAGCGCAGAGGGCTTTATCATTAGCATATAAAAACTTTACACTTAATAATTCACCCCTCACGAAAAAACAATATATCGAGGCAAAGGAATTGGGGGATGCTCCACACACATTACATGCGTGGCTCCGCTCCGCACTCATTACACGCACGGCTCCGCTCCGCACACATTACACGTGCGGCTCCGCTCTGCACACATTACACCGCGCGCCTCCGCTCCGCACACACTACACACGCGGCTCCGCGCACATTACATGCGCGGCTCCGCTCCGCACACATTACACGCGCGGCTCCGCTACACATTCACACACGCGGCTCGCTCCACGCACACTACACGGGCTCTGCTCCGCGCACATTACACAGGCGGCTCCGCTCCGCACACATTACACCGCGACTCCGCCTCTGCACACATTACACACGCGGCTCTGCTCCATGCACACTACACGCGGCTCGTGCACATTACACACGCGGCTCCGCTCCGCACACATTACACACGCGGCTCAGCACACTACACGCGTCCGCCACACATTACACACGTGACTCCGCTCCGCACACATTACACACGCGGCTCCGCTCACCACACATTACACACGCGGCTCCGCTTCCGCACACTACACGCGGCTCTGCTCCGGCACATTACACGCCCGGCTCCGCTCCGCACACATCACAGACGGCTCTGCTCCGCACACATTACACGCGCGGCTCCGCTCCACACACATCACAGACGCGGCTCCGCTCCGCACACATTACACACGCCAGCTCAACATAAGCGTCGCACACATTACACACGCGGCTTCGCTCCGCACTCATTACACGCGCAGCTCGGCTCCGCACAAATTACACGCGCGGCTCCGCTCTGCAGACATTACACAAGCGGCTCCGCTCCGCACAATTACACGCGCGTCTCCGCTCGCACACATTACACGCTCGGCTCCGCTCCGCACACATTACACGCGGCTCCGCTCCATGCACACTACACGCGACTCCAGGCACATTGCACACGCGGCTCCGCTCCGCACACATTACACGCGCGGCTCCGCTCCGCACACATTACACGCGTGGCTCCGCTCCGCACACATTACACACCCGTCTCCACTCCGCACACATCACAGACGCGGCTCCGCTCCGCACACATTACACGCACGGCTCTGCTCCGCACAAATCACAGACGCGGCTCGCTCACATTACACACGTGGCTACGCTCACATTACACACGGGGCTCCGCTCCGCACACATTACACGCGCGGCTCCGCGCACATTACACAGGCGGCTCCGCTCCGCACTCATTACACGCGCGTCTCCGCTCCGCACACATTACACGCGCGACTCCCCTCTGCACACATTACACACGCGGCTCCGCTCCATGCACACTACACGCGGCTCAGTGCACATTACACACTCGGCTCCGCTCCGCACACATTACACACGTGACTCCGCTCCGCACTCATTACACACGCGGCTCCGCTCACCACACATTACACATGCGGCTCCGCTTCACGCACACTACACGCGGCTCTGCTCCGCGCACATTACACGCCCGGCTCCGCTCCGCACACATCATAGACGCGGCTCTGCTCCGCACACATTACACGCGCGGCTCCGCTCCACACACATCACAGACGCGGCTCCGCTCCGCACACATTACACACGCAGCTTAGCTCTGCACACATTACACGCGCGGATCCGCACACATTACACACGCAGCTCAGCTCCGCACACATTACACGCATGGCTCTGCTCCGCACAAATCACAGACGCGGCTCCGCTCCGCTCACATTACACATGTGGCTACGCTCACATTACACACGGGGCTCCGCTCCGCACACATTACACGCGCGGATCCGCACACATTACACACGCAGCTCAGCTCCGCACACATTACACGCATGGCTCTGCTCCGCACAAATCACAGACGCGGCTCCGCTCCGCTCACATTACACATGTGGCTACGCTCACATTACACACGGGGCTCCGCTCCGCACACATTACACGCGCGGCTCCGCTCCGCACAAATCACAGACGCGGCTCCGCTCACATTACACACGTGGCTACGCTCACATTACACACGGGGCTCCGCTCCGCACACATTACACGCGTGGCTCTGCTCCGCACAAATCACAGACGCGGCTCCGCTCCGCTCACATTACACACGTGGCTACGCTCACATTACACACGGGGCTCTGCTCCGCACACATTACACGCGCGGCTCCGCTCCGCACAAATCACAGACGCTGTTCTGCTCACATTACACACGTGGCTACGCTCACATTACACACGGGGCTCCGCTCCGCACACATTACACGCGTGGCTCCGCTCACATTACACACGTGGCTACGCTCACATTACACACGGGGCTCCGCTCCACACATTACACGCACGGCTCTGCTCCGCACAAATCACAGACGCGGCTCCGCTCACATTACACACGTGGCTACGCTCACATTACACACGGGGCTCCGCACACATTACACGCGCGGCTCCGCACACATCACACGCGCGGCTCCGCTCCACGCACACTACACGCGGCTCTGCTCCGCGCACATTACACAGGCGGCTTCGCTCCGCACTCATTACACGCGCGACTCCCCTCTGCACACATTACACACGCGGCTCCGCTCCATGCACACTACACGCGGCTCAGTGCACATCACACACTCGGCTCCGCTCCGCACACATTACACACGTGACTCCGCTCACCACACATTACACATGCGGCTCCGCTTCACGCACACTACACGCGGCTCTGCTCCGCGCACATTACACACGCGGCTCCGCTCACATTACACACGGGGCTCCGCTCCACACACATTACACACGCGGCTCCGCTCCGTACACATTACACATGCGGCTCCCGCACATTACACACGCGGCTCCGCTCCGTACACATTACACACGCGGCTCCGCACTTTACACACGCGGCTCCGCACACATTACACACGCGGCTCCGCTCCGTACACATTACACACGCGGCTCCGCCTTTACACACGACTCCGCTCCGCACACATTACACACGCGGCTCCGCTCCGCACACATTACACGCGCGGCTCCGCTCCGCACACATTACACACGCGGCTCCGCTCCGCACACATTACACGCGCGGCTCCGCTCCGCACACATTACACACGCGGCTCCGCTCCGCACACATTACACACGCGGCTCCGCTCCGCACACATTACACACGCGGCTCCGCTCCGCACACATTACACACGCGGCTCCGCTCCGCACACATTACACACGCGGCTCCGCTCCATCCTCCTCTATAACACTAGACATCATCCAGCACAGCAGAGTCCTGCAGACACTGAGACACCTGGAGCTCCGCCCCGATCACGTGACTCCTCCCCATGTGACTGATCACATGACGGTGACGTCCCAAAGGTCCTATCCGCACACGCGGCGCCGCTCTGCAGGTGGAGGTATGTGTGTGTTTCTGTCCCTCGCTTATATGGCGCCACCATATTCCTCAGCGCTGTACAGACATCATCACAATCTAATTCCCCATCAGTCTCTGGAGTGCGGAGGAAACCTGTGCAAACACGGAGAACATACAGACTCCCTGCAGATGGCGCCCTCCTCCTATTAGTGGAGGGGATTAACCCTTTATGCGGCTGGTTTGGGGATGATGATGATGGGAGGAGTTGTAGTTGTTATTATCTGTGTGGTGACATCTGATGTCACATGACCGCTGCTGTATTCAGGCTTCAGCCCCCAGGACTCTCCTGTACCTTCCTCACTATGACATGGCCTCAGTGTGGCTCCTCAGGGCTCCTGTACCTTCGTCCCTATGACATGGCCTCAGTGTGGCCCCTCAGGGCTCCTGTACCTTCCTCCCTATGACATGGCCTCAGTGTGGCCCCTCAGGGCTCCTGTACCTTCCTCCCTATGACATGGCCTCAGTGTGGCCCCTCAGGGCTCCTGTACTTTCCTCCCTATGACATGGCCTCAGTGTGGCCCCTCAGGGCTCCTGTACCTTCCTCCCTATGACATGGCCTCAGTGTTGCCCCTCAGGGCTCCAGTATTTTCCTCCCTATGACATGGCCTCGGTGTGACCCCTCAGAGCTCCTGTACCTTCCTCCCTATGACATGGCCTCAGTGCTCGCTGCCTCCTCTAGAATGGCCCCACTCTCCTGTACCTTCCTCCCTATGACATGGCCTCAGTGTGGCCCCTCAGGGCTCCTGTACCTTCCTCCCTATGACATGGCCTCAGTGTGGCCCCTCAGGGCTCCTGTACCTTCCTCCCTATGACATGGCCTCAGTGTGGCCCCTCAGGGCTCCTGTACCTTCCTCCCTATGACATGGCCTCAGTGTGGCCCCTCAGGGCTCCTGTACCTTCCTCCCTATGACATGGCCTCAGTGTTGCCCCTCAGGCTCCAGTACTTCCTCCCTATGACATGGCCTCGTGTGGCCCCTCAGAGCTCCTGTACCTTCCTCCCTATGACATGGCCTCAGTGTGGCCCCTCGGGCTCCTGTACCTTCCTCCCTATGACATGGCCTCAGTGTGGCCCCTCAGGGCTCCTGTACCTTCCTCCCTATGACATGGCCTCAGTGTGGCCCCTCGGCTCCTGTACCTTCCTCCCTATGACATGGCCTCAGTGTGGCCCTCAGGGCTCCTGTACCTTCCTCCCTATGACATGGCCTCAGTGTGGCCCCTCAGGGCTCCTGTACCTTCCTCCTATGACATGGCCTCAGTGTGGCCCATCAGGCTCCTGTACCTTCCTCCCTATGACATGGCCTCAGTGTGGCCCTCAGGGCTCCTGTACCTTCCTCCCTATGACATGGCCTCAGTGTGGCCCCTCGGGGCTCCTGTACCTTCCTCCCTATGACATGGCCTCAGTGTGGCCCCTCGGCTCCTGTACCTTCCTCCCTATGACATGGCCTCAGTGTGGCCCTCAGGGCTCCTGTACCTTCCTCCCTATGACATGGCCTCAGTGTGGCCCCTCAGGGCTCCTGTACCTTCCTCCCTATGACATGGCCTCAGTGTGGCCCTCAGGGCTCCTGTACCTTCCTCCCTATGACATGGCCTCAGTGTGGCCCCTCAGGCTCCTGTACCTTCCTCCCTATGACATGGCCTCAGTGTGGCCCCTCAGGCTCTTGTACCTTCCTCCCTATGACATGCTTCAGTGTGGCCCCTCAGGGCTCCTGTACCTTCCTCTGCTATACATGACCTCAGTGTGGCCCCTCAGGGCTCTTGTACCTTCCTCCCTATGACATGGCCTCAGTGTGGCCCCTCAGGGCTCCTGTGACTTCCTCCCTATGAATGGCCTCAGTGTGGCTCCTCAGGATCTCCTGTACCTTCCTCCCTATGACATGGCCTCAGTGTGGCCCCTCGGGCTCCTGTACCTTCCTCCCTATGACATGGCCTCAGTGTGGCCCCTCAGGACTCCTGTACCTTCTCACCTATGACATGGCCTCAGTGTGGCCCCTCGAGGCTCCTGTACCTTCCTCCCTATGCATGGCCTCAGTGTGGCCCCTCGGGGCTCCTTGTACCTTCCTCCCTATGCATGGCCTCAGTGTGGCCCCTCAGGACTCCTGTACTTCTCCCTATGATGTGGCCTCAGCTTCGGCGGGCTCCTGTACCTTCCTCCCTATGACATGGCCTCAGTGTGGCTCCTCAGGACTCCTGTACCTTCCTCACTATGACATGGCCTCAGTGTGGCCCCTCAGGTCTCCTGTACCTTCCTCCCTATGACATGGCCTCAGTGTAGCCCCTCAGGACTCCTGTACCTTTGTCCCTATGACTGCTGGCCCCTGGACCCTGTACCTTCCTCCCTATGACATGGCCTCAGTGTGGCCCCTCGGGCTCCTGTTACCTTCCTCCCTATGACATGGCCTCAGTGTGGACCCCTCAGGGCTCCTGTACCTTCCTCCCTATGCATGGCCTCAGTGTGGCCCCTCAGGACTCCTGTACATTTGTCCCTATGACGTGGCCTCGGTGGCCAGCTCTGTACCTTCCTCTCTATGACATGGCCTCAGTGTGGCTCCTCAGGACTCCTGTACCTTCCTCCTATGACATGGCCTCAGTGTGGCCCCTCAGGGCTCCTGTACCTTCCTCCCTATGACATGGCCTCAGTGTAGCCCCTCAGGACTCCTGTACCTTTGTCCCTATGACGTGGCCTCTGTGGCCCTCACTGTACCTTCCTCCCTATGACATGGCCTCAGTGTGGCCCCTCAGGGCTCCTGTACCTTCCTCCTATGACATGGCCTCAGTGTGGCCCCTCAGAGCTCCTATACCTTCCTCCTATGACATGGCCTCAGTGTGGCCCCTCAGGGCTCCTGTACCTTACTCCCTATGACATGGCCTCAGTGTGGCCCCTCAGGGCTCCTGTACCTTCCTCCTATGACATGGCCTCAGTGTGGCCCCTCAGGGCTCCTGTACCTTCCTCCCTATGACATGGCCTCAGTGTGGCCCCTCAGGCTCCTGTACCTTCCTCCCTATGACATGGCCTCAGTGTGCCCCTCAGGGCTCCTGTACCTTCCTCCCTATGACATGGCCTCAGTGTGGCCCCTCAGGGCTCCTGTACTTCCTCCCTATGACATGGCCTCAGTGTGGCCCCTCAGGGCTCCTGTACCTTCCTCCCTATGACATGGCCTCAGTGTGGCCCTCAGGGCTCCTGTACTTTCCTCCCTATGACATGGCCTCAGTGTGGCCCTCAGGGCTCCTGTACCTTCCTCCCTATGACATGGCCTCAATGTGGCCCCTCAGGGCTCCAGTATTTCCTCCCTATGACATGGCCTCAGTGTGG
>JARQOD010003347.1:0-65959 GCA_033576555.1 Oophaga sylvatica | reverse complement strand
TTTCTTTTTTTACAGGAGATCGATGGCGTCGCAGGAATGAGTGTATAATAAAATTAATGAAAACTGTGTTGTCTCTTTTATTTCATTAAAAGACTTTTTTCTTGCTTTGTCTTTTTTTTATACATTTGATAACTTTGGGATTAATAATGGATCGGTGTCTTATTGACACCTCTCCATTATTAACCGGGCTTATTGTCACCGTGCAATCAACGGTGACATTAACCCCTTATTACCCCACTTGCCACCGCTACAGGGCAGTGGGAAGAGCCGTGTAAAGTGCCACAATTGGCACATCTTTTGATGCACCAAATGTGGGGCTGCTGTAGCCTGGTATTATCAGGCTGTTGAGGGCCAAAATCCATGGGCCTTGACAGTCTTTTAATACCAGGCCGCAGCAGTCTGCATTTTACTTGGCTGGTTAACAAAAATAGGGGGACCCCTACGCCGTTTTTTTTTCGAGGGGATCCCCTATTTTTGTTAACCAGCCAAGCTAAGCAGACTGCTGTGGCCTGGTATTATCAGGCTGGCAAGGTCCATGGATATTGGATCCTTACCAGCCTGAAAAACCAGGCCTCAGCGGTCTGCTTCATCTGGCTGGTTAACAAAAATAGGGGGGACCCCACGCCAATTTTATTCGAGGGGATCCCCTAATTTTGTTAATCAGCCAAGATATGCAGACTGCTGTGGCCTGGTATTATCAGACTGGCAAGGTCCATGGATCTTGGCTCCTTAACAGCCTGAAAATCCAGGCCTCAGCAGTCTGCTTCATCTGGCTGGTTAACAAAAATAGGGGGGACCCCACGCCAATTTTTTTCGAGGGGATCCCCTATTTTTGTTAATCAGCCAAGATATGCAGACTGCTGTGGCCTGGTATTATCAGGCTGGCAAGGTCCATGGATCTTGGCTCCTTAACAGCCTGAAAATCCAGGCCTCAGCGGTCTGCTTCATCTGGCTGATTAACAAAAATAGGGGGACCCCACGCCAATTTTTTTCGAGGGGATCCCCTATTTTTGTTAACCAGCAAAGATAAGCAGACTGCTGTGGCCTGGTATTATCAGGCTGGCAAGCAGGGTCGGACTGAGCCACCGGGACACCGGAGAAACCTCCGGTGGGCCCCAGCTCCTGCGTGGTGGGCCCTGATTTGAAAGGATAGGTCGCGGGGCAGAGGGGGCGGTGGCCCCGGGCCCCACGCTCTGAGGGGGCCCACCCGGAGCTACGCTACAGTAACTGTATCGGCGTGCACAGCACGCCGATACAGTTACATTCTGCGGCAGAGCAGGGAGAATCGATCTTCCTGCTCTGCCGCCCAGAAGCTATGGGGCCTGAACAGGCGTTGGGGGGGCCCGGTGCCAGCAGTGGGCCCCCCAACCGCCATCGGAGGGTCAGCTGTATCGGCATGGGTACGGTTGGGGCGAGGATATGGGTGTGATTAGCTGTGAAATGGGTGTGGTCGGGGCGTGGCTTAAAATTTGCAGCTGCGCGCTATGCGCGCCGCAGCCTTTAACCCTCTTTCCTGTCTTCAAAATTTGGGAGGTATGCTGTATGACCTCCCTACAACTTCTGGGCATGCTCCTGATGAGCGCGACGGATGGTCTCCTGAGGGATCTCCTCCCACACCTGGACTAAAGCATCCACCAACTCCTGGACAGTCTGTGGTGCAACGTGGCATGGCCTAAAATTTGCTGCAGCAGGCACAGCGTGCCACAGCCTTTGTCCCTCTTTCCCTTCTTCAAAGGTTGGGAAGTATGATGGTGGGCCCCAAGAATATTTTTTCTCTGGTGGGCCCAAGGTACTCCAGTCCGACGCTGCTGGCAAGGTCCATGGATCTTGGCTCCTTAACAGCCTTAAATACCATGCCTCAGCAGCAGGGGCGTACATAGAAATCATGGGGCCCCATAGCAAAAGTCTGAATGGGCCCCCCCCAAAAAAAAAAAAAAACCAGAGCCATTGTAAATGTAAAGTGCCAGCACAGTGAGGGGACACATTAAACAAAAAAATGTATTATGCCCCCATAGATTGTGCCCCCATAGATGCTCCATAGTATAGGCCCTTATGCTGCCGCAGCTGCTGCAACCAAAAAAAAAAAAAGACATACTCACCTTTCGTCGCTGGGGGCCAGGTGCCGGTGTCCTGAGCAGGGGGTGACACCAGGTGCCGATGTCACCGCTCGCTCAGGGCCCCGGCACCTGAGATATTTACCTGTCCTCTTCCACTGCTGAGGTCCTCCAGCAGTGAATGATGAGGCAGAGGGCGCGGCGCGCACTAACGACGTCATCGCGCGCTCTGACCTGAACATTGCAGCAAGAGGACGCGAGCAACGGTGGAATGGGACAGGTAAATATCCCTTATACTCACCCTTCTGCCGGCGCGGTCTGTGCAGCCCCTGCTCTTCTCCCACGGTCTCCGCCGCCAGTGTTCAGCGGTCACGCGGGACAGCTCATTAAAGTCATGAATATGTGCGTATTCATGACTGTAATGAGCGGTACCACCTGACTGCTGAACACAGGCGTCGGAGACCGTGGGAGAAGAGCAGGGGCTGCAGAGACTGCACCAGGAGGGGTGAGTATATAGAAGAGCTGCGCTCCCCCGCCGACCCCCTGGTAGTACTGTGTCAGCACAGCTACCCGACCGTCGAGGGCCCCCTCACCTGTCCGGGCCCCATAGCAGCTGCTTGGTCTGCTTCATTCACGGTACGCCACTGCTCAGCAGTCTGCTTCATCAGGCTGGTTAACAAAAATAGGGGGGACCCGACGCCATTTTTTATTCAAAGGGAACCCCTATTTTTGTTAATCAGTTCTCTCTGACGTAACTGATTGTGTCCCTGGCTGACCTGAAGTGAAAGTGGAAAGCAATCAATTAAGCTTTCCACTTCCTCTCCTGTCAGCCAGGAGAGGAACTCATTCATTTGGGGGTTTACTGTGAGGCTGCAGCATTAGCTGCGGTCCCTGCAGTAAACATTAACCCTTTCTGAAGGATTACACCGTGGGACCTGACTGTGCATGGGATAGGTAAGAATAATTTTGCTTTTTTATTTTATTTTTATTACAGGAAATGGTTTTTGCAGTCAAATAAAAGATGATAAAAAACATGTGTCTTTATTTCATTAAAATGATTTTTAATTAAAGTATGTGTGTTTTTTTTTATTTCATGCAATAGGATTAATAATTGATAGTTGTCTAATTGACAGCTCTCAATTATTAACCTGGCTTAAGGTCACCTTTCAATTGCAATGTGGCTTTAACCCCATATTAACCCATTCGCCACCGCTACAGGGCAATGGGAATAGACGGGCAAAGTGCCAGAAAGGGCGAATCTAATTATAGATTTGTCTTTTCTGGGGTGTCTGGGGGCAGATGTTAGTAGCCAGGGGGCCAAAAATAATGGTCCCTCTCTGGGCTATTATTATCTGCCCCCATTCGCTGGCTTTGTCTGACTGGTTGCGAAAATAGGGCGGGAGCCCACGCATTTTTTTTAAACAATTTTACACCTCATATATATATATATATATATATACATGTCATTGAATTTGTGACACATATATATATATTTATATTTATAGTTCATACACTTCTACATAGTATAATAGCCGCTAATTCAATTGACGGCTTTTGTGAAAATGCAGAACCCGACATGAAATGACACTTGGTGTACATAGGGTTAACCATGTCTTTTCATGTCCTTTGCTATCTGATTTGCACAAACAATTACATCAGTCTATGTGTGCAAAATTTCACACCTGTAGGGGTTAACTAAAGGTGTAAATTCGTAGCAAAATGTCAGTTTTTTTTACAACGAATTTACACCTTTAATTAACCCCTACAGGTGTGAAATTTTGCACACATAGACTGATGTAATTGTTTGTGCAAATCAGATTGCAAACGACATGAAAAGACATGGTTAACCCTATGTACACCAAGTGTCATTTCATGTCGGGTGCTTCTGTCTTTTCACAGAAGCCGGCTTTACCCGGCAATTGAATCAGAGGATATTTTACTATGTAGAAGTGTATAAACTATACATATATGTATATATATATATGTCACAATGACATGTATATATATATATATATATATATATATATATATATATATGTATTCTATGTGTGTTATATTTAGTGTTTACAAGGAAATAAAGGTTTTTTTTAGTTGCGATATTTTGTTCCCATAGACTTACATGGGACTTCCGGTATCGGAATCGGATATCGCCGATATTTAGTGATATCGGCGATACCATTCCGATCCGATATTTTTAGATATCGAGCAGTATCGCTCAACACTAGTAGTCCACCATATGAGAGAGCAGCAGCAGCGGTGGTGTCTGACTGCTGGATCCAGGTTTCAGTAAGAGCCAGAAGGTTAAGATAATTTGAAAGGAAGAAGTCATGGATGAAGGGGAATTTATTACACACTGAGCGAGAATTCCAAAGGGCACAATTCAAAGAGACAGAGGGCATGCAGGGAATATTAATAAGATTAGAAGTGTTTCTGAGTGTAGCAGTTGGAAGGTTTGACTTGCTATAACATGGAGGGCAGGGGTTTGGAGCGATATCTCCTGCGACTAGAAGAAGGAGGAAAGAAAAAGTGAGCAGATGGTTAAGTAATTTGTGAGAGCGTCTGGTGTGTTGGATGGTGGTACTGTGTGGATTTGTGCTATTTAGCAATGTGAAAAGAGCGTGAGTGCTATACATAGGATAGGAAAGGATAGAGGGGCTGATATGGATGGAGTTTAAAAGGTTAATGCAAGGGCGGTGGATGTGCGTGAATGCAGCAGCCAGGATATAAATTATACAAATGCATATGGTGAATATGTGTTGTGATCCAAATGTAGAGGGAATAGATTTATTAAATTGTCTTACCTGTCTCCTTCCCTGTCTAACTGCCATGTTTAACTGCATCACACTTTGATTCATGTACTTCGATTAAATGTACAGTACATAAATGCTTCCCCAGACTATGTCTCAATATATAGGAGGCTAGTTCTAAGATCTCTTCCTTTTTTTTTTCTCATTAGCAATCAAACTAAGTTGACACAGCAGGACACAATAAATGTAGTGGGCAGATAAACAAATGTCCAAGCCAACATGGGTCATAAACCACTTTTAAAAAGTTATTTGACCTCACAGCATAAGGGTACAAGCAGAGTAAGTTGAAATAGGTATATACCATTAAATTTGCTGGATAAAATGAAAGCTGTGGCTGGTAGCATGCAGGATTCGGTGCAGAGATTAAATATCTAGACTTGTAATGCCCATACACTAAGTTTGTTGGCTGAAAAATATGTTCCCCTGTGGGGTACACCTCAACCTTTTCCATAACAACCACGCCCCCCCTTGAGGAAGCGAGCCTAGCGCTCGCGAAACGCGCGTCGGGTCTCAGGACACTCCGTGGTTGTTTACATCCTACTATTGATATGGGTAATTTAACCTCTTATACTTGAATATATGCCTGTATTTACTATCTGTTTTGTTACTATCTGTTAACGCTAGCATTAGGTGCACATTATAGGTACTTACTGAATTTAGTCATGGTATTGATTGCGCTGACTTTTCACCTGTATTGATTACCTAGTGCCCTAATTATATATTGCTGGCGTTTTTCTTAGATATACTGGCCTTTTTTATAGTAGGAGCCCGTTGTGTCCATCAATACTTTTGAATTTTGGTGGATCACTATGTGTCCAAATCCATGTATATGATTGATTATTATACAATTGATATTTTTGTACAATTAATATGTGTAATTACAAATAAATTTCATATTTTGAGATAAGCTTTTGACTATTTGTTCTCCGGTTATTTCTTTTCAATAACAAGTATTTAACACCCAGCAAAAGCACCCACCCTTGTTAGGATTTTGACACTGGCTGTAGCAGCACGAAACACGTTAACCCTGGTGATCTAGTGGGACTGGATGATGAGACGTGGAGGAAGGCCTGAATAAAAACTAGGCCAAATTTAAAGGAGCAGGTCTCCTAGACTTGGAATGCTCATACACAAAATTCCTCGGCCTGGCCAACATTTTCCCCTGTGGGGTGCACCTCAACCTTTTCCATAACAAGTATTTAATGCCCAGCAAAAACATCCACCGTGGTTAGGATTTTGACACTGGCTGTAGTGGCACGGAACATGTTAATGCTGGTGATCTAGTGGTGTCGGATGATGAGATGTGGAGGAAGGCCTTATTAAGAACTATGCCCAATTTAAAGGAGTGGGTCTCCTAGACTTGGAATGTCCATACATTAAGTGTGTTGGCTGTCAAACATTTTCCCCTGTGGGGTACAGTCATGGCCAAAAGTTTTGAGAATGACACAAATATTATATTTTCACATAATCTGCTGGCCTCTGGTTTTTATGTGTGTTTGACAGATGTTTTTATCACAGACAGAAATATAATAATTGCAAACATATGAGTAACAAAAGCTTATATTGACAGTTAGAATGAGTTAATGCAGCAAGTCAATATTTGCAGTGTTGACTAGAGTTGAGCGATACTTTCCGATATCCTAAAGTATCGGAATCGGAATGGTATCGCCGATATCACTAAAATATCGGCGATACCCGATACCGATACCGGAAGTCCCATGTAAGTCTATGGGAACAAAATATCGAAATTAAAAAAAACCCATTCTTGCCTTGTTGGTTAATTGTACATGAAGGAAAACAAGAAAGAGTAATGTAGAATGTATTGGGGAAGGTTGAGGAGACATTAAAGGCATAGATGTTTAACCCAATCAAATGGAATAGCATAAATATTTTTTTTTTTAAAGATGTTCGGATTGACGAAGAAATTGACAATGTTAACGTTTTTTTATATTTTGGCAAATATGTATATTACACAACTTCCATGCTCTTCATCTTCACCTTTTTAACTTTTCACACACTTTCTCCTTCATAATCTTCTGCAGCATCATCTTTTTCATCAAATTATTCTTCATCTTCACCTTCTTTATCTTCTTCTTAAACTTCTTGCTATTCATCTTTGTTAACATTACTCATATTCTTCTTATTAAACTATTATTCTTATTCATATTCTGCTTCATCTTCTTCATCATATTCTTATTTGTGACAGAGAATCCTGTACTTGTAATCTGTCAAAGTATGAATTTTTCATCCTTCCGTTCTTGCTGTCACAAAAGATTTAAATTACAACAGTATTTGTCCGTGTTCAGTTTAGCCTGCAGCAGCAGGCATTTTCCAGGGGCACCACGAGGAGGAACGGACTCACCCCCATACACTGCTTAGTCTTCTTCTGCTTAGAATTTAGAGCATATATTTTGCTCTTCATTTTGGTCTTATACTTCATGTTCTTCTGCTTTTAGATCTTCTGCTTATTGTTCTTGTGTCTCTTGTTCCGTATCTTGTATTTGTAGCACAATCTTGTACCAGCTGATGTTACTGGGACACGGTTACTAAGCAGGAGGTACCTGTGCTCCAAAGCACTACCAAGGACCAGCAGACGTTGCTGGAACTCGGATACCGAGATGGAGGCACCTAGGCCAAAGGCACTGCGGAGAACCAGTTGACGGTACTGGAACCCGGACGGGTAGCAGAAGGTACAAGAGCCAATGCAAGTAACGAGGACCAGCTGACTGTGCTGGAACCCGGAGGGGCAGCAGAAGGAAAAGAGCCAATGGCACAACCGAGGACCAGCTGACGTTACTGGGACACGGTTACTAAGCAGGAGGTACCTGTGCTCCAAAGCACTACCAAGGACCAGCAGACGTTGCTGGAACTCGGATACCGAGATGGAGGCACCTAGGCCAAAGGCACTGCGGAGAACCAGTTGACGGTACTGGAACCCGGACGGGTAGCAGAAGGTACAAGAGCCAATGCAAGTAACGAGGACCAGCTGACTGTGCTGGAACCCGGAGGGGCAGCAGAAGGAAAAGAGCCAATGGCACAACTGAGGACCAGCTGACGTTACTGAACCCCAGTAACACAGGAGCAAGTGTTGACTGTGCTAACAGCACTTCCGAGCAACAACTGGCGGTGTTGGAGCCCAGGGTCAAGGAGGATGTTTAAATACTAGATCAAGTAATTTCCTTGTTACCTGTCAATTTTAAATGTCTATACTTCAAACAAGAGAAAGATAACCTTTACTACCATAAGATGATGATTTCATTTAAACTAATATCTAGATAAATAAAGAATTGACAAACATAAACACATACATTAACATGTTGAACAGCAATGCAAACCACAAAATAAATTAGTTAAGGAATCTGCTATACGGTTGTACATAAAAGCATACAAGTACATATCTGAATCCATTAATGATGGATAAGTAACAGTATGTACACCATTTTTATTGTATAGACAATGAATGTCTGACTTCAAAACATCATCAGCATTACAAGTTATCTGTGATATTACTAAAATGTTCCATTTGCTGAATAATGTCACTAAATATTTTATACAAAATTATACAATTTCCATCATGTAATACTCATAATATGTGGCAATAATCATTTTTATTAACAAACATAACCTTTAAAAAGTGCATAGTGCATAGTGAAAATTGCTATTTATGGCTGACTGTGACTGTCGACTTGGAAGCATGACAACAGATAGATAAGGTATATATAGATGAGACTGCATAGCCACAGATGGTGAATTGCGATGTAATACTGTACCTCAATAAAGTGTGCGTCACTACTACATAATTTTTTTTATATAGCTTTATAAACAGGGTACATGGATGTATGCTTGTGCCTTTGTTTTGACGCACAGACTGCCTTCCTGCTGAGACGCATTGGGTAGTGAACAGTTGTGTGCAGTGTTCACTGCAGTCTCTGCGGAATAACCACACTTAGACCTTATAACTTTTCAGACTTTCTTTATCAATCTACCAAGATGAAGAAGGCAGGGAGTAAGGCACGTGGTCGTGGAGTTTCTTCAGGGAGAGGACGTGGGGATTCTGTGGCTGCTGCGGCCCCCAGTGACACAGCATCCACCAGTTTTCCCCGTGAGCGTTCCTTTATGCGCACTTTTGTAGGAGCTCGGAGTACCCCCCTGCTGCGGGAAGAACAAATTGAAGCCGTTGTTGTTTGGATGTCAGCCAATGCATCGACTTCAATTGCTTCCACCTCCTCTCAGGACCACAGCACTGTTGGGCAACCATCTGTCTCTTCACCGCCTGGCAAATTGCCCAGGCAGTCAGAGAGTTCTGTACAGGAGCCAGCTGAGTGTCTGCTTCTGTTCTCAGAATCTATTGGCTTGCAAACAGGGGCCCAGCCAAGCAGCATTCTGTAATGTGAAGAGGGAGTATGCAGTGATGCGCAACAGCTGTGTCTCTCTGAATCTGAAGAGGCGGGTGAGACAGTGCCGATGGTCAGCACACCGCAGAACGCATCTGATGATGATGAGACCCAGGTGCCAGTTTCTGTTGAGCATGGTGCTGGCCAGACCACCCAACAGCAGGTGTTGGAAGAGGGTAGTGGAGATGATGAGGTCCAAGACCCAACATGGCATGAGGAACAGGAAGGTGGTGGGAGCAGCTCAGAGGAATAATAATAATATTTATTTATATAGCGCCATCATATTCCGCAGCGCTTTACAGTTTAGCAGTTTCAGAACACAAGTCATAAGTAACAACGTTAACAATACAATAATTTAAGCTAAATAAGTCGCCCTGCTCGTGACAGCTTACAATGTACAATGAGATGGGGGAGATACAAAGTATAGGTGTTTATATACAATGGTGCATTTACAATGATGTTCCAGCCATCTTAAGGGACTGAGGGATGGAGATAGTGAATGGGCTAGAGACACACACACACTTACACAGAATACATAGAATGACTTTGATTAGTGAATGTGATAGGCCGCTCTGAACAAATGTGTTTTGAGGGAGCGCCTGAAACCATGCAAATTGTGGATAGTCCTAATTTCTTGGGGTACAGCATTCCAGAGGATTGGCGTAGAGCAGGAGAAGTCTTGGAGTCGGGAGTGGGAGGTACGTATTAGTGCAGAGGTTAGTCGAAAGTCGTTTGCAGAGCGCAGCAGTCGGTTAGGCCGATAGATAGAAATGAGGGAGGAGATGTAGGAGGGGTGCTGCACTGTGGAGAGCTTTGTGGGTGAGAACCAGTACTTTGGTTGAAAGCTGGGAGAGGCCTAGAGAAATGGTTAGTGATAGAAGGAAGATAGAGGAAGACATTGCCCCAACGGTACAAACAGAAGGGAGAGTTAGGCTGCAGACTCGGTTGCCTGTAGCCTCCAGTTTGGCACCTGTTCGGAGCAGTTGTCTTCCAAAAGTCAAAACGTGCGCTCCCAGGACTTGCACTGCGTGGTCCTTTTTTCACACACTTGCACATGATATTTGCTATGTGAAATGCAAGCTGTGTAATCAAAAATTAAAAATAGCTAAAAGTGTCAGTCACCTCAATACCACAAATATGTGGAAACATGTGCGGACAAAGCACGTAGTTGAGTTACAAAGACACACTAGAGATGTAGGCCAACCTACAGCAGCACCTACATCTTCAGGTTGTGTTGAAGCCTCTTCATCGAGCTCACACACAGCTGGTTATGCTTCCTCACAGGATCGCCATGGAAGAACCTCGGCCACTGTTGTCCAGAGACAAACTGTTATTCCACACACAGCAGCAAGTTCCCTGTCATCCTCACACTCCCAGGCCACAAAACAGCCATCGGTAGCACAGGCATGGGATAAAAGACGGCCATACTCCGCAAACCATGCACGAGCACAGGCTCTGAATGCTGGCATTGCAAAACTCCTGTCCCTTGAAATGCTGTGATTCAGGCTGGTGGAGACAGACAGTTTCCGTAACTGAATATCATTGTCAATCCCACAATACAATGTGCCAAGCCGATTTCATTTCAGCAGGCAAGCCGTCCCTGGTCTGCAAAAGCATGTTGAGGGAAAAATTAAACATGCGCTACTAAAAGCCCTCAGTAGCAAGGTCCACCTGACCACCGATGCGTGGACCAGTACCCATTGTTATGATCTGCTACAACCAGTAAGGAAAGAAGGGAATTCTGTCCCTACAATACAACTAAGCTGAATCCCTACGATGTAACGGGGAACCTGATCCTGCGACCAGACCCGCTAAAGTCCTCATCTAGTGTGAACGAAGACCTATAGTTGCGAGGGAGTAATCCCTACAAGATCTAGGGACTGTGAGAAAAGGTGGACACCTCCTAACATAAATTGTAGCATGGATAATTAAACAGAAAAATAAATACTTTGTGATCCTAACATCAAGCAAAACTGACAGATTAAGGCACCTAAGCACCCGGCTAGCTTAACAGTAGATAATACAATGAAGTCAAGCAAAGCCAGAAGGGCGGAGCCAGACTAAATAGGGAAAAAAGGTCATGTGACCAGCAAACTGAAACAAAACCTAACAAGAGGGTTCTAACACCCATGGCCAGGGACAATACCTTTCCCTCACTGCCCATTGGGTCAATGTTGTGCAGCCGGGTACTGATCTTGCGAGTGGCGCTGTACGTGTTCTGCCAACTCCAAGGATTGCAGGAATCAAGTCTGTACACATTGATTCCTCCTCCTATTCCAGTTCCTCAGAATCATCGCTGCAGGAGCCGTCACGGTCTACCTCCACATGGACCCGTGAACGTTTACCTGTTGCGACCGATATGAGCACAGCCGTGTCCAAATGTCAACAGGCCATCCTGAAATTAATTTCCATGGGGAATCTTAGCCACACAGCGCAGGAGCTCTCTAATGCCATAAAGCAGGAGAGCGACGTGTGGTTTTTGGAAGAGAATCTACAGGCAGGCTTGGTAGTGTGTGACAATGGCCGAAATCTGGTGTCAGCTCTGGGCCTTGGCAACCTCACTCACATACCATGTCTGTCATATGTGCTCAACTTGGTCGTGCAGAGTTTTTTGAGGGACTATCCGGATCTTGATGCACTGCTGCACAAGGTCCGCCTAGAGTGCGCTCACTTGCGACGTTCCAGCATGGCCAGATCGCTGATTGCAGCTCTGCAACGCAGATTTCACCTTCATGAACATCGCATCATATGTGACGTACCCACCAGGTGGAATTCCTCGTTACATATGTTGGAGCGGTTGTGTGAGCAGCAGCCAACAGTAATGGAGTATCAGCTGCATCAGGCGCAGTCAACTCGCAATTTGCGCCGTTCACACTTCACCACTACTGAGTGGGCCTCTATAATAAGAATAATAATATTATTTATTTATATAGCGCCATAATATTCCGCAGTGCTTTACAGTTTAACAGTTTCAAAACACAAGTCATAAGTAACAACGTTAACAATACAATAATTAAAGCAAAATCAGCCGCCCCTGCTGGTGAAAGCTTACAATCTACAATGAGGTGGGGGAGATACAAAGTACAGGTGTTTATATACAATGGTGTTTTTACAATGATGGTCCAGCCATTTTAAGGAAGTGAGGGATGCATGGAGATAGTGAATGGGCTACACACACAGAATTACACATAGAATGACTTTGATTAGTGAATGTGATAGGCCACTGTGAACAAATGTGTTTTGAGGGAGCGCCTGAAACCATCCAAATTGCGGATAGTCCTAATTTCTTGGGGTAGAGCATTCCAGAGGATTGGCGCAGCGTGGGTGAAGTCTTGGAGTTGGGAGTGGGAGGTACGGATTAGTGCAGAGGTTAGTCGAAGGTCGTTTGCAGAGTGCAGCAGTCGGTTAGGCCGATAAATATAAATAAGGGAGGAGATGTAGGGGGGTGCTGCGCTGTGGAGAGCTTTGTTGGTGAGAACCAGTAATTAGAATTGGATCCTATAATGAATGGGCAGCCACTGCCAGTGTAATGAGTGGCGAATAACTCTATGAAGGATATCTGCCACGTTTTGCGTGCGTTTGATGAGTCAACGCGGATGGCGAGTGCAGATGATGCACTAGTCAGCCTGACTGTCCCCCTTATCTGCCTGCTTCAAAAAACACTGCAAGCACTAAGGCATGAGGTTTTGGAAGAGGTGGAGGATGAGGAGTCACAAATTCCATCACCTTCTGGACAGTCAGCGCAACGTGGTTCCTCACAAAGGGCTGGAGGACTTTCAAAGTACCATGCTGTATCAACAATTGAACCTCCAGAGTCGCTGTCTATATTTTCATAACCATTACAAACTTTTAATGTATTTACAAAGCACATAATGTACATTTTTTGTCTATCCTTTTGTAATGCTATTGTGTTTCCATAAACTGATGTTACAGAATTATGATACAAAGTTTTTAAATTTTGAGTTTTAAATTTTGTAAATTTATATGTATTTGAAGGACTTTGTGAGGAGGATGAGGAGGAGTCAATGGAGGAGGAAGACATCGCTCCAGAGGGAGGTAGACAATGCTCTAGTCAGTATGTAGACCAAGGGTGGGGTGATGCACAGCAGGCGGAGATGACGCCTCTTGCAGGGGACAACGTTTCTTGGCCAGTTGGGAGTCTGCAGCACATGGTTGATTTCATGCTGCAGTGGCTGAGAAACGACCGCCGCATCGAACACATTCACACCACGTCTGATTATTGGGTGTACACCCTCCTAGACCCTCGCTACCGGGACAACTTACAAAGCCTCATCACACCGTTGAACCGGGAGCGTAAAATGCGGAAGTACCAAGACACACTGGTGCAATCCATAATGTTCTCCATTCCAGCCGAGAGCACTGCTGCTGCTACTGATTTACAAAGCAGCTCTGTGCGTCGAGGCAGTGGAGACAGCTCTGCAACAAGAGGGAGCACAAGCAGCGCCTCTGCACAGGGCAAGAACAGTATGTTCCAAATGTGTCGAAGTTTTGTGGCAGCGCCACCAATGTCTACACCATCCGAGACGGCTCCAGTCAGCAGGAGGCAACATTTCCGTAAGATGGTGACAGACTACATGTCTTGCCCTCTCAGTGTACTCTCAGATGGCTCTTCCCCATTCAAGTTTTGTGTCTCTAAGCTGGATACATGGCCAGAGCTTAGCCAGTATGCATTGGAGGTGCTGGCTTGATCTGCTGCCAGTGTATTATCGGAGCGCGTCTTTACTGCTGCAGGTGGTGTACTAACAGACCGTTGCATGCGACTATCCTACGATAATGTAGAACGGCTTACTTTTCTGAAAATGAACTAGGCATGGATCTCGCCTGAATTTGCCTGTCCGGTTTCAGATTAACTAACTGGTTGGCAACGTTTTCCATGTCTCCTGTTATGTTCATCTTTCTACCACCTGAGCTATACTCCCTGGGCTACAACACTGCCAGTTGCTGCTCAGAAGTGTCGTGTCCACAGACCAATACACAAGCTATAGTGATAGTGGGGTTCAGTAACGCCTGCTGTTCCCCTGCTGTGTGTCCGGCAAAAATTACTGCTACCTAGCTACACATGTTGAAAAAAACATGACATGTTAAAGTGGCTAGTGCTACACATAGATATCAGGCTACACCCTTATTTCTAAGCTGTAAACAAGTGAAACGTCAAATTTAAAACCATTCAATGATTAGTGTTGGTAACAAATCTGTAACTAAATAATTGTGACATATTATGGCAGATATCCACATGTCTAACAAAATGCTAACACAAAAGCATACTTATGCTATAGGGTACTGATGGTGAACCTTCTCACTCCATAACTTTGACCAATCCAACTCACATCATGCCTCAAATGCTGCAATGTTGGAAGTGCATAATGTGGGTTGAACTTTGACAACAGCTGCAGTGCGAAGGTTATCCTTCTGTGTTCTTGGCTTTTAAATAAAAGCATACAAGTAAATATAATAATACATTGTTGATTAAGGGACATGATGTACACCTGTAATATTGTGCAAACAATGGATGTAGGACTATTCCTCTTCAACATTACTTATATTTGTGTCATTTGAAAAAATACATATTTTAGTTAAAAATTAAAAACCCATGTTCAGTAGCTGTGAAAGGCCCGTTTGTGTACTTCTATATTGTTTGCAACCAATGTATTGTATACGGATGGAAGCACGTCACTGTAATAGATTTGAATTATTTTAAATAGAATAAAGCAGCACCAATTTTAGAAAAATGACAAGGATGAGCCAGTGACAGACACTCAGCAGAGTACACGCAGCGGTGGTTGAAGAAGTAAATGGAGCGTGATCTGCATTTTAAAAAAAAATAAATAAAAATACCTCACAGACTGCAGTGAACACTGAAACACAACTATTCACAATCTGTGAAAGGCTACTCCTTTGTGTACTTCTATAGTGTTTGCAACCAATGTATTGTATACGGATGGAAGCGCGTCACACTAATAGATTAGATTTATTTTAAATGGAATGTAGCAGAACCAATTGGAGATAAATGAAAAGGATGAGCCACTGAGACACGCTCAGCAGAGTACAAGCAGCAGTGCTTGAACAAGTAACTGGAGCGTGATGTGCACTCAAAAAAGTAAAAAACACAGACTGAAGTGAACACTGAAACACAACTGTCCACAATCTGTGAAAGGCTACTCCTTTGTGTACTTCTATAGTGTTTGCAACCAATGTATTGTATACGGATGGAAGCGCGTCACACTAATAGATTAGATTTATTTTAAATGGAATGTAGCAGAACCAATTGGAGATAAATGAAAAGGATGAGCCACTGAGACACGCTCAGCAGAGTACAAGCAGCAGTGCTTGAACAAGTAACTGGAGCTGATGTGCACTCAAAAAAGTAAAAAACACAGACTGAAGTGAACACTGAAACACAACTGTCCACAATCTGTGAAAGGCTACTCCTTTGTGTACTTCTATAGTGTTTGCAACCAATGTATTGTATACGGATGGAAGCGCGTCACACTAATAGATTAGATTTATTTTAAATGGAATGTAGCAGAACCAATTGGAGATAAATGAAAAGGATGAGCCACTGAGACACGCTCAGCAGAGTACAAGCAGCAGTGCTTGAACAAGTAACTGGAGCGTGATGTGCACTCAAAAAAGTAAAAAACACAGACTGAAGTGAACACTGAAACACAACTGTCCACAATCTGTGAAAGGCTACTCCTTTGTGTACTTCTATAGTGTTTGCAACCAATGTATTGTATACGGATGGAAGCGCGTCACACTAATAGATTAGATTTATTTTAAATGGAATGTAGCAGAACCAATTGGAGATAAATGAAAAGGATGAGCCACTGAGACACGCTCAGCAGAGTACAAGCAGCAGTGCTTGAACAAGTAACTGGAGCGTGATGTGCACTCAAAAAAGTAAAAAACACAGACTGAAGTGAACACTGAAACACAACTGTCCACAATCTGTGAAAGGCTACTCCTTTGTGTACTTCTATAGTGTTTGCAACCAATGTATTGTATACGGATGGAAGCGCGTCACACTAATAGATTAGATTTTTTTCCACTAAAATGGAGCAGCACCAATTAGAGAAAAATGTGAAGGATGAGGCAGTGACACACGCTCAGCAGACTACAACCAGCAGTGGTTGAAGAACTAACTGGAGCATGATCTGCACTCAAAAAATCAAAACCTCACAGACTGCAGTGAACACTGAAACACAACTATTCACTATCTGTGAAAAGCTCCTTTCTGTACTTCTATAGTGTTTGCAACCAATGTATTGTATACGGATGGAAGCACGTCACACTAATAGATTTGATTTTTTTCTAATATAATGGAGCTGCACCAATTCCACTAAATAAAATAAAAAAAAAAAGAGTCAGTGACACGTGCAGATGCCTACAAACAGCGGTGGATGCAGAGCAAACTGCAGCGTCACCTGCACTGTCACACACACCTTGCACAGAGCTGTTAAAACAACACTGGCAAAATGAAGCTTTACACAGCGGTTGGTAAACTAGCCTGCCTCAAGCACAGTAGTACACAAAATCGCAATATCTAACTGTCCCTCAGAGTCAGCACAGCAGCGTTCTGTCCCTAACTGAGTTCACAGCACAGTGACGCTAAAATGGCTGCGGCGCCTTTTATAGTGCATTCTGACATCATTTCAGCAGCCAATCACAGCCATGCCATTAGTTAAGATGACCGCATCATTACAGGATGTGCCCACACTTCGTAGGATTCCTCATTGGCTGACTAAAATCACATTGCCTCTCAAAGAATTATGGGAACTTCCGATTCCGGTATACGATATTGAAAAAGTATCGGAATTAAGTATCGGAATTCCGATAACGCGAATATCGGCCGATACCCGATACTTGCGGTATCGGAATGCTCAACACTAGTGTTGACCCTTCTTCTTCAGGACCTCTGCAATTCTCCCTGGCATGCTCTCAATCAACTTCTAGACCAAATTCTGACTGATAGCAGTCCATTCTTGCACAATCAATGCTTTCATTTTGTCAGAATTTTTAGGTTTTTGTTTGTTCTCTTGATGATTGACCACAAGTTCTCAATGAGATTAAGATCTGGGGAGTTTCCAGGCCATGGACCCAAAATCTCTATGTTTTGTTCCCTGAGCCATTTAGTTATCACCTTTGCTTTATGGCAAGGTGCTCCATCATGCTGGAAAAGGCACTGTTGATCGCCAAACTGCTCTTGGAGGGTTGGGAGAAGTTGCTCTTGGAGGACATTCTGGTACCATTCTTTATTCATGGCTGTGTTTTTAGGCAAGACTGTGAGAGAGCCGATTCCCTTGGCTGAGAAGCAACCCCACACATGAATGGTTTCAGGATGCTTAACAGTTGGCATGAGACAACACTGGTGGTAGCGCTCACCTTGTCTTCTCCGAATGAGGCGTTTTCCTGATGTCCCAAACAATCGAAAAGGGGATTCATCAGAGAAAATAACTTTACCCCAGTCCTCAACAGTCCACTGCCTGTACCTTTTGCAGAATATCAGTCTGTCCATGATGTTTTTCTGGAGAGAAGTGGCTTCTTTGCTGCTCTCCTTGAGACCAGGCCTTGCTCCAAGAGTCTCCGCCTCACAGTGCGTGCAGATGCACTCACACCTGCCTGCTGCCATTCCTGAGCAAGCTCTGCACTGCTGGTAGCCTGATCCCGCAGCTGAAACACTTTTAAGAGACGGTCCTGGTGCTTGCTGGTCTTTCTTGGGCGCCCTGGGGCCTTTTTGGCAACAATGGAACCTCTCTCCTTGAAGTTCTTGATGATGCGATAGATTGTTGACTGAGGTGCAATTTTTCTAGCTGCGATACTCTTCCCTGTTAGGCCATTTTTGTGCATTGCAATGATGACTGCACGTATTTCTTTAGAGATAACCATGGTTAACAGAAGAGAAACAATGATGCCAAGCACCAGCCTCCTTTTAAAGTGTCCAGTGGTGTCATTCTTACTTAATCATGACAGATTGATCTCCAGCCATGTCCTCATCAGCACCCACACCTGTGTTAATGGAGCAATCACTGAAAAGAGGTTAGCTGGTCCTTTTAAGGCAGGGCTGCAATGATGTTGAAATGTGTTTTGGGGGATAAAGTTCATTTTCTAGCCAAATATTGACTTTGCAAGTAATTGCTGTTAAGCTGATCACTCTTTATTACATTATGGAGTATATGCAAATTGCAATTAGAAAAAGTGAAACAGTAGACTTTGTAAAAATTAATATTTGTGTCATTCTCAAAACTTTTGGCCATGACTGTACACCTCAACCTTTCCATAGCAAGTCTTTTACACCCAGCAAAACTACCTACCCTTGTTCGTGTGACGACTCCTGGAGTGGACCCTCTGGGCCGTGATACCATCCCACCCCAGACTAGCTGACCTAGTAAGATCTGGCAGAGCTGTGGAGACTGATGTCTGCCCGCGAGAGGCATCTATACAAGAAGCGTCAGGGGCAGGCTCAGGGAAATAAAGTACCATGACTGCTGGAACTAGGTGGCCGGTTCTAAGGAGTCATGAGAGACCATGTTTAGCTTGGTGAAGATGGGGGCACGCAGGGTACAGGAATATGTAAAGCGTGTACTCGTGGTGCGCTGGGTATGGAAGTGCGTATAGCGTGTACACGGGGGCACGCAGGGTACAGGATGGTGCAGGACACATACTGGGAAGCATGAATGGGTACAAGACAGTGCAGAGCGCATGCTGGGAAGCACGTCTGGGTACAAGACAGAGCAGAGCGCATGCTGGGAAGCACGCCTGAGTACAAGACATAGCAGAGCATGTGCTGGGAAGCACACCAGAGAACAAGGTAGTGGACCTGAGTACAGAGAGCCACCATGCAGGCACTAAGAAGGTCTAGCAAGGAAGAAAAAGCGAAAATCAGGCGCCACCTACAGGAAGAGGCGGACTGATATAGGGAATGCACGCCGGGACTTCCGGGTCAGGTCCTCCAGGACCATAGAAATGTCAGTCAGTGCAGGTGCAGTCAGAGCTGCGGGCTGTGCATTGGGTGGTCATTTTGAGTCATCCATTATGAGGCATTCATTACGAGGCAATCATTTTAAGGCGTTCATTATGAGGCGTTCATTATGAGGTGATAATTATGAGGTGATCATTACGAGTCATTCCTTATGAGGTAACCATTATTATGCGTTCATTGTGAGGTGATCATTATGAGGCTATCATTACAAGGTGACCATTGTGAGGCGATAATTATAAGGCGATCATTATGAGGAGCTCCATATGAGTCGTTCATTATGAGGCGTTCATTATAAGGCGATCAAAATGAGTCAATCAATACGAGGTAATCATGGGACGATCATTATGAAGTGTATTTTTCATTATGAGGCTATCATTATAAGGCGATCATTACGAGGCGATCATTATAAGTCATTCATTATGAGGCGTTCATTATAAGGCGATCATTATGAGTCAATCAATAAGAGGTGATCATTATGAGGCGATCATTATGAGGTGTTCCTTTTGAGGTGATCATTATGAGGCATTCATTACGAAGCAATCATTACAAAGCGATCATTACGAGATGATCAATATGAGGGGATCATAAGGCGACCATTAAGAGGTGATCATTACAAGGCGATTATTATGAGGCAATCATTATGAGGTGATATTTACGAGGCGATCATTACGAATAATTCACTACATGTCATTCCTTATGAGGTGATCATTATTAGGGGTTCATTGAGAGGTGATAATTGTGAGGCATTCATTATCAGTTGTTCATTATAAAGAGATCATTATGAGGCGATCACTAAGAAGCGATCATTAAGAGGCAATTATTATGAGGTGTTCATTACGTGTCATTCATTATAAAGCGCTTATTATGTGGTTATCATTATGAGGTGATCTTTATGAGGCAGTCATTATTAGGAGTTCATTTTGAGGTGTTCATTATGAGGCATTCACTATGAGTTGATCATTATGAGGCGATCATTTTGAGGCGTTTATTATGAGGTGATCATTATTAGTCATTCATTATGAGGTGGTCATTGTGAATCATTCATTATAATGACATTATTATGAGGCGTTCATTATGAGGTGTTCGTTACGAGGCGATCATTACGAGAAGATCATTACGTGGAGATTATTACAAGTGATCAGTACGAGGTGATCATTTAGAGGCATTTATTATGAGGCAATCATTATGAGGCATTCATTATGAGGCATTCATAATGAGGTGATCATTAAGAGGCGATCACTACGAGGCGATCATTAGGAGGCGATCATTACGAGGTGATCATTAACAGGTGATTATTATGAGGTGATTATTAACAGGTGATCATCAAGAGGAGATCATTCTGAGGTGATCATTACAAGGCGATCATTATTAGACTTTCATTGTGAGTCAATCATTGTGAGGCATTCATTATTATCAGTTGTCCATTATTAATACATCATTATGAGGCGATCATTATGAGGCGATCATTATGATGCGTTTATTATGTGCATCATTACAAAGCTATCATTATGAGGTGATCATTTTGAGGCATTCATTATGAGGCGATCATTATGAGTTGATCGTTACGAGGCGATCATTTTGATGTGTTCATTATAAGGGCACTCAATATGAGGCGATAATTTGGAGGTGATCATTACTAGTCATTCATTACAAATTGTTCATTATGCGGCGATCATCATTAGGCATTCATTGTGAGGCAATCAATGTGAGGCATTCATTATTAGTCGTTCATTAAAAAGAGATCATTATGAGGCGATCATTAAGAGTCGATCATTAGGAGGCTTTCATTACGAGGCGTTTATTATAACGTGATCATTATGAGGCATTCATTATGAGGGGATCATTATGAGGAGTTCATTATGAGGCGTTCATTACGAAGCGATCATTACGATGTGATTACAAGGCGATCATTAAGAGGTGATCATTACAAGGCGTTCATTACGATTCATTCATTATGAGGTGTTCATTATAAGGAGATCATTATGAGGTGATCATTATGAGGCGATCATTACAAGGCGATCATTACGAGGTGTCCATTACAAGTCGTTCATTACAAAGCGATCATTATGAGGCGATCATTATGAGGCGATCATTATGAGGCGATCATTATAAGGTGATTATTATTAGGCGTTCATTTTAAGGTGTTCATTATAAGGCGTTCATTACAAGTTGATCATTATAAGGCGATCATTAAGAGGCGATCATTATGAGACGATCATTTTGAGGCGCTCAATATGAGGCGATAATTAGGAGGCGATCATTACTAGTCATTCTTTACGAATTGTTCATTATGCGATCGTTACGAGATGATCATTACGAGGGAATCCTAAGGTGACCATTAAGAGGTCATCATTACAAGGTGACCCTTAAGAGGTGATCATTATGAGGCGATCATTTTGAGGGGTTCATTATGAGGCACTCAATATGAGGCGATAATTAGGAGGTGATCATTACTAGTCATTCATTACGAATTGTTCATTATGCGGCGATCATCATTAGGCATTCATTGTGAGGCAATCAATGTGAGGCATTCATTATTAGTCGTTCATTAAAAAGAGATCATTATGAGGTGATCATTAAGAGTCGATCATTAGGAGACTTTCATTACGAGGCGTTTATTATAACGTGATCATTATGAGGCATTCATTATGAGGGGATCATTATGAGGAGTTCATTATGAGGCGTACATTACGAAGCGATCATTACGATGTGATTACAAGGCGATCATTAAGAGGCGATCATTACAAGGCGTTCATTACGATTCATTCATTATGAGGCAATCTTTATGAGGTGTTCATTATAAGGAGATCATTATGAGGTGATCATTATGAGGCGATCATTACAAGGCGATCATTACGAGGCGTCCATTACAAGTCGTTCATTACAAAGCGATCATTATGAGGCGATCATTATGAGGCGATCATTATAAGGTGATTATTATTAGGCGTTCATTTTAAGGTGTTCATTATAAGTCGTTCACTACAAGTTGATCGTTATAAGGCGATCATTAAGAGGCGATCATTATGAGACGATAATTTTGAGGCGCTCAATATGAGGCGATAATTAGGAGGCGATCATTACTAGTCATTCATTACGAATTGTTCATTATGCGATCGTTACGAGATGATCATTACGAGGGAATCCTAAGGTGACCATTAAGAGGTCATCATTACAAGGTGACCATTAAGAGGTGATCATTATGAGGCGATCATTAAGAGGTGATCTTTACAAGGCGATCATTACAAGGATATAATTATTAGATATTCATTACGAGGCGATCATTACAAGGCTATCATTATTAGGAGTTCATTTTGAGGCATTTATTACAAGGTGATCATTACGAGGCTATTATTGTGAGGCGGTAATTACTAGGCAATCATTACTAGTCATTCATTACGAGTCTTTCATTATGAGGCAATCATTATAAGGTTTTCATTGTGAGGCATTCATTATCAGTTGTTCATTATAAAGAGATCATTATGAGGCAATAATTATGAGGTTTTCATTTTGAAGATTTCATTATGAGGCATTCATTTCTAGGCGATCATTATGAGGCGATCATTTTGAGGTGTTCATTATGAGTCATTCGTTATGAGGTGATCATTAGGAGACTTTATTATGAGTTGTTCATTATGAGGCGATCATTTTGAGGCGTTCATTATGAGGCAATCATTATGAGGTGATCATTATGAGGCAATCATTAAGAGTTGTTCATTATGAGGCGATCAATACGAGGCATTCTTACGAGTTGTTAATTATAAGGCGATCATTATGAGACGTTCATTATGAGGCAATCAATATGAGGCGTTCATTATAAGGCTATTATTATGAGGTGATCATTACGAGGCGATCATTATGAGGTGATCATTGTAAGGCATCATTATTAGACGTTCATTTTGAGGCTTTCAATATGAGGCGTTCATTACGAATTGATCATTATGAGGCGATTTTTACGAGGCGATCATTTTGAGGCGTTCATTATGAGGTGATAATTACGAGGCGATCATTATGAGGCATCCATTACGAATCGTTCATTACAAAGCGATCATTATGAGGTGATCATTATTAGGCGTTCATTGTGAGGCGTTCATTTTCAGTCGCTCATTATAAAGAGATCATTATGAGGCATTTATTATGATGCTTTCATAAGGCGATCTTTAAGAGGCGATCATTGCAAGACGTTCATTATGAGTCATTCATTATGAGGCGATCATTATGAGGCGTTCATTACA
The DNA here is from genome assembly GCA_033576555.1 of Oophaga sylvatica. Taxonomy (NCBI): domain Eukaryota; kingdom Metazoa; phylum Chordata; class Amphibia; order Anura; family Dendrobatidae; genus Oophaga; species Oophaga sylvatica. The sequence goes on along the minus strand of JARQOD010003347.1, from coordinate 42,472 downwards.
AAGTGATCATTACAAGGCGATCATTATGAGGCAATCATCATAAGGTGATCATTATTAGGTGTTCATTTTGAGGCTTTCATTACAAGTTGGTCATTATGAGGTGATCATCATAAGGTGATCATTATGAGGCGATCATTTTGAGGCATTCATTATGAGACATTCATTATGAGGCGATGATTACGAGGCGATCACTGCAAGTCATTCATTACGAGTTGTTCAATATGAGGCGATCATTATTAGGCCTTAATTGTGAGGCGATCATTGTGAGGCATTCATTAGCAGTCGTAATATATATAATGAGATCATTCTGAGGCAATCATTACGAGGCTCTCCTTATTAATCGTACGTTATGAGGCGATCATAATGAGGCAATCATTGTGAGGCTATCATTAGGAGGCTCTCCTTATTAGTCGTACGTTATGAGGCGATCATTATGAGGTGATCATTAAGAGGCGATCATTATAAGGCGATCATTACGAGGGAACATTTTACATAACATTTGGGATCACAGTAATCCGGCGCTCTACGCTGAAAACTTACACTGGAATTTTCATCTAAATCTCTGAGTGATGTGATTCAGATGAAATCCCCGATGGATCCATTCATTATAGTGAGGCAGCAGAGTTACTCTGGACTCCATCTGGCCTCTGTTCCGCAGTTTCCTTCTTTTCAGAAGTGCTCAAAACTGTGGCCGACGGCTCCTTGTATGCAATTCTAAAAAGACGGATATCCCCGGATCACAGGTGCTATGGCGTCCACAGTACCTCCATATGCCTCATTATAGGGAATTTCACACCGGGATTCTGTCTGAATCACGTATTTCAGAGATTTACACGGAAACCCCGATATAAGCATTCAGCGTACAGCGCAGGATAAATGTGCGCCAACCCTTACTGCGATCTTTGGGAAGCAGAATGAAAAAAATCAAAAAAAGGTGAAGAATTGGTTTTATTTATTTTTTCATGCCGTTCCTCACGCGGTATAAGTGATTAGGCGACTTTATTCTTCGGGTTTGTGCGATTACAGCGATAACAGATTTATATCGGGTTTTTATGTTTGGTTTCTTTCACAGTAAAAGACGCTTTTTATTGCGAAAACTAGTTATTCAATCACCATATTTTGAGAACTATAATTTTTCCATATTTTGGTCGATAGAGTCATATGAGGGCTTTTTTTTTTTGCAGGATGAGCTAACGTTTCAATTGGTACCATTTTCGGGCACATGGCATTTTTTGATCGGTTTCTATTCCGATTTTTGGGAGAAAAAATGAACAAAACCAGCAATTCAGGAATTGCTTTTTTTTATACCATTCCGCATATGCTAAAATTGGTAAGGCATCATTATTTTTTGGGTCAGTATGATTACAGCAATACTTCATTTATATTTTTTTATGTTTTGGCGCTTTTACGCAATGAAAACTATTTTATAGAAGATAAAATTATTTTTGCATCGCTTTATTCTGAGAGCAATAACTTTTTTATTTTACTGCTGATGGAGCTGTATGACAGCTTGTTTTTTGCGGGACAAGATGACATTTTCAGTGGTACCATTTTATTTACATCCATCTTTTTGATCGCATTTTATTGCACTTTTTGTTGCGTGGTATAAGGATAAAGCATTGGTTTTTTGCCTCGTTTTTATTCATTTTTTTACGGTGTTCACTGAAGAGGTTAACTAGTGGGGTAGTTTTATAGAGCTGGTCATTACGGATGTGGCAACACCAAATATGTGTACTTTTTCATTTTTTGAATTACATAAATAAATGTATTTATTGGAAAAACATTTATTTTATTTTTTTCTTTATTTGGGAATTTAAAAAAAAATATTTTTACACATTATAATTTTTTTTTAACTTTTTTACGTTGTCCATGTATGGGACAATACAGTATTATATCAGATACTTGATGTGATGTTTTGCATTGCAGAATATCAGATCAGGATCTGACAGGCAGGTAAGGAGGCATGCCGGTGCCTGCTCTCAACAGGCGCACACAAGTCACCTTCCCTGCATGAACCGGAAGCTGCCATCTTGGAGCCGAGGGTCTACATGGAGACAACCAGAACAGTGTGATTGCATCGCGATGTCCTGGTGGGAGCGGGCAGGGAGCCCCCTCCCTGCGCGATGCTTCTCTATGCCTCTGTCACTACTGATAATAGGTGACAGCACCGAGCATGGGCATTGCTGCGGGGTGTCAGCTGACATCCGCACGCGATCGCCGCGACGCTCAGCGTGAGTCCCGTGCGATCATATCACCATACTAGTACTGCTCTGGGCACAATTGCACCTCCTGCAGAGAAGTACTACTACGGCGAATTTCGTGAAGGGGTTTTAAGGTCTCAGTTTTCCCATAAGTTTTCACAATGAAAACATGCTCCTCCAAACAATATTTGTACATTGTTAACAATTGAATAAGGAATTGGTCAGAAGTAAAATGCAAATAAAACACATAAACTACTGAAATGTAGAAAGGTGTGCAACAAGTCTATCTCGTAGTGGAGAGGACCAATGAGGTGAAAATCCGGTAAGACACTTTAAGATGAAATGACATCTAAAAGGCCTAAAGTTAAAGATGACACATTTGCTTTGTATTTTACGCAAAAAATATATATTTTAATCTTTTACATTTTTAAAAAAGGAAAATGGTATGGTCCAAAAGTTTGGGCAACCTTGGAGATTTGTGTGATCAGATAACATTGATCAAGGTTTCAGACCTGAATTAGCCTAAAAACAGGAGAAGGCTATAATAAGCTAACAAAGCGTTTTCACGTTGCGCTTTCCTCATTTCGAAATGTAATTAAGAAATGGCAGTTAATAGGAACAGTAGAGGTCAACATAAGGTCTGGAAGACCATTTAAAATTTCAGTTAGAGCTGCTCTTGGATTTGTAGAGAGACAAATCAGAACTCCTGCTTGACACAAAAGATTTAGCAGACTGGAGTTGTGATACATTGTTCTACTGTTCAGAAACATTTGCACAAATACGGCCTTCATGGATGAAAGCCTCTATTGCATCCTCACCGTAAAATTCAGTGTCGGCAGTATGCAAAAGAACATCTAAACAAACCTGATGAATATTGGAAAGAAGTCCTGTGCAATGATGATGTTAGAATAGAACTCTTTGGCCACAATGAGCAAAGGTATGTGCGAAGAAAAAAGGAACAGAATTTCAGGAAAAGAACATCTTGCCAAACACTAAGCATAGGGTGGGTCAATTATGCTTTGGGGTTGTCTTGCAGCCAAGGGCACAGGGAAAATTTCATGGATAGAGAGAAGAATGGATTCAATGAAATTCCAACAAATTCTTTATGCAAGCATAGCAACATCTGTAAAAAACTGAAGTTGAAACGAGGATGGCTTCTACAAATGAATAATGATCTTAAACACATGTCAAAATCCCCAATAGACTACCTCAAAAGACGCAAGCTGAAGGTTTTACATTGGCCCTCACTGTCCTGATCTGAGCATCATTGCAAATCTGTGGCTAGACCTCAAAATAGCAGTGCATGCAAATAAGGAATCTCAAAGAACTGGAATAATTTTCCAAGGAAGAATGGATGAAAATCCCTCAAATAAGAATTTTCCAACATTATCGATTAACTACTGTTCTGCCAAAAGGAATAAACACCATTAAAATGAAGAAGTGCTTCTTCTCAGTGCAGGAGTAGGAGCTATCAGACGCCACAGTCTTCTGGCTCCTCTCTGCTGCGGAAACCCTGTGACAACATGCTTAGTGAAAGGAAGTCCACCGGTAAGCAACCTAAATTTCACATGGTCTGTCAGTATATAAATACCAAAATTCCCATAAATAATGGTGTCACTATTACATCCAAAAACTCAGGTTAACACTTTTTTGAAACACCCTTATACTAATTAAAGTATCACAGGTCAAAGAGTATTATGGGATAAAAATCAACAATTTTATTATATCAAAATTTAAAACATGTACATTAACAGAGCAAACTCACTAAGCAGGCAAAATATTAGAGGGAACTATCATGCTGTATAATAAATTAATGGAACATGATGTGCATATATCATTAGGCAACACCTAAATGGATGCTATTGCTAAATTAAGTAGACGTTGTAGCTGAATTACACACCTCACACTAATTACTAATAATTAAAGTCCTTCACAAAGAAGGAATTCACATCTCATAGTGAGAATAACCACAGCGTCATCCCAATAGTCATCCTATTATGCCACCCGAAGTGCTAAAGTGCATACAACATAAAGTGACAGTGCACACTAATGTCCGTACTAACATCTAGATTAGTGCAATGAAAAGTCCCCTCAGGCCTGCCGCCTCAACGCACGTTTCACCGCTTCTTCGTCAGGACCAGACTCCTATGAACTTTTCCAATATTTATGGCCACAACTAGAGTTGAGCATTCCGATACCGCAAATATCGGGTATCGGCCGATATTCGCTGTATCGGAATTCCGATACTTAGTTCCGATATTTTCCATATATCGTATACCGGAATCGGAAGTTCCCATAATTCTTTGAGAGGCAATGTGATTTTAGTCAGCCAATGAGGAATCCTAAGAAGTGTGGGCACATCCTGTAATGCTGTGGTCATGTTAACTAATGGCATGGCTGTGATTGGATGCTGAAATGATGTCAGAATGCACTATAAAAGGCGCCGCCGCCATTTTAGCGTCACTGTGCTGTGAATTCAGTTAGGGACAGAACGCTGCTCTGCTGACTCTGAGGGACAGTTAGAGATTGCGATTTTGTGTACTGTGCTTTAGGCAGGCTAGTTTACCAACCGCTGTGTAAAGCTTCCTTTTGCCTTGCAGTGTTGTTTTAACAGCTCTGTGCAAGGTGTGTGTGTGAGAGTGCAGGTGACGCTGCAGTTTGCTCTGCATCCAACGCTGTTTGTAGGCATCTGCACGTGTCACTCACAGACTCTTTTTTTTTTCTTTAGTGTAATTCTTGCTGCTCCATTCAATAGAAATTATAGTGTGACGCGCTTCCATCCGTATACAATACATTGGTTGCAAACACTATAGAAGTACAGAAAGGAGCCTTTCAGAGATAGTGAACAGTTGTGTGCAGTGTTCACTCTAGTCTGTGAGGTTTTTTTTTTTTAAGTGCAGATCACGCTCCAGTTAGTTCTTGAACCACTGCTGCTTGTACTCTGCTGAGCGTGTGTCACTGCCTCATCCTTGACATTTTTCTCTAATTGGTGCTGCTCCATTCTATTTAAAATAACTGTAATCTATTAGTGTGACGCGCTTCCATCCGTATCCAATACATTGGTTGCAAACACTATAGAAGTACACAAAGGAGCCTTTCAGAGATAGTGAACAGTTGTGTGCAGTGTTCACTAGAGTTGAGCGATACTTTCCGATATCCAAAAGTATCGGAATCGGAATGGTATCGCCGATACCCAAAAAATATCGGCGATACCCGATACCGATACCGGAAGTCCAATGTAAGTCTATGGGAACAAAATATCGAAATTAAAAAAACCCATTCTTGCCTTGTAGGTTAATTGTACATGAAGGAAAACAACAAAGAGTAATGTAGAATGTATTGGGGAGGTTGAGGAGACATTAAAGGCATAGATGTTTAACCCAATCCAATGGAATAGCATTAATTTTTTTTTTTTAGGAAATACGTTCGGATTGACGAAGAAATTGACAATGTTGTTAACCTTTTTTCTATTTTGGCAAATATGTATGTTTCACAACTTCCATGCTCTTCACCTTTTTAACTTTTGACACACTTTCTCCTTCATAATCTTCAGCAGCATCATCTTTGTCATCAAATTATTCTTCATTTTCACCTTCTTTATCTTCTTCTAAAACTTCTTGCTTTTCATGTTTTTGTTAACATTACTCATATTGTTCTTTTTAAACTATTATTCTTCTTCATATTATAGTCCTTCATCTTCTTCATCATATTCTTATTTGTGACATAGATTCCTGTACTTGTAATCTGTAAAAGTATGATTTTTTCATCGTTCCGTTCTTGCTGCCACAAAAGATTTAAATTACAACAGTATTTGTCCGTGTTCAGTTTAGCCTGCAGCATCAGGCATTTACCAGGGGCACCACGAGGAGGAACGGACTCACCCCATACACTGCTTAGTCTTCTTCTGCTTATAATTTAGAGCATATATTTTGCTCTTCATTTTGGTCTTATACTTCATGTTCTTCTGCCTTTAGATCTTCTGCTTATTGTTCTTGTGTCTCTTGTTCTGTATCTTGTATTTGTAGCACAACCTTGTACCAGCTGATGTTACTGGGACACGGTTACTAAGCAGGAGGTACCTGTGCTCCAAAGCACTACCAAGGACCAGCAGACGTTGCTGGAACTCGGATACCGAGATGGAGGCACCTAGGCCAAAGGCACTGCGGAGAACCAGTTGACGGTACTGGAACCCGGACGGGTAGCAGAAGGTACAAGAGCCAATGCAAGTAACGAGGACCAGCTGACTGTGCTGGAACCCGGAGGGGCAGCAGAAGGAAAAGAGCCAATGGCACAACCGAGGACCAGCTGACGTTACTGGGACACGGTTACTAAGCAGGAGGTACCTGTGCTCCAAAGCACTACCAAGGACAAGCAGACATTGCAGGAACTCGGATACCGAGATGGAGGCACCTAGGCCAAAGGCACTGCGGAAAACCAGTTGACGGCACTGGAACCCCGACGGGTAGCAGAAGGTACAAGAGCCAATGCAAGTAACGAGGACCAGCTGACTGTGCTGGAACCCGGAGGGGCAGCAGAAGGAAAAGAGCCAATGGCACAACCGAGGACAAGCTGACGTTACTGGGACACGGTTACTAAGCAGGAGGTACCTGTGCTCCAAAGCACTACCAAGGACAAGCAGACATTGCAGGAACTCGGATACCGAGATGGAGGCACCTAGGCCAAAGGCACTGTGGAGAACCAGCTGACGGTACTGGAACTCGGACGGGTACCATAAGGCACCCATGAAAATGTAAGTTGACAGGCCGCAAGCCGTCTGCAGTTACCAAATCACACAGTCCTACAGTGGGTGCTTGTCCTATTTTCACAACGGAAAGAGCCTTTATTTACATATCCCACAGCACACATAGGAATCACCTAAACTGCAGGCACCATAGAGTCGGATAACCGGAATGCAACATGACAGGACAACTTATTTGAGGCTAATTTACGTTGACACTGCCAGGAAACAGCTGTGGTGCTGTAACCAGGGTGGGCATGAGTCAGTACCCGTGCCAATTACTTCCGAGCAACAACTGGCGGTTTTGGAGCCCAGGGATGAGAGGAGGACAGGGTGGAGGCAGCATGACTTTTTGTCGTACACACAGCAGGGGAACAGCTGCCATTACTCAACCCCAGTAACACAGGAGCAAGTGTTGACTGTGCTAACAGCACTTACAGGCAACAACTGGCGGTGTTGGAGCCCAGGGTCCAATGCATCGACTTCAATTGCTTCCACCTCCTCTCAGGAACACAGCACTGTTGATCAACCATCTGTCTCTTCACCGCCTGCCAAATTGCCCAGTCAGTCAGAGAGTTCTGTACAGGAGCCAGCTGAGTCTCTGCTTCTGTTCTCAGAATCTGTTGGTTTGCAAACAGGGGCACAGCCAAGCAGCATTCTGGAATGTGAAGAAGAGGGAGTATGCAGTGATGCGCAACAGCTGTGTCTCTCTGAATCTGAAGAGGCGGGTGAGACAGTGCCGATGGTCAGCACACCGCAGAATGCATCTGATGATGATGAGACTCAGGTGCCAGTTTCTGTTGAGCATGGTGGTGGCCAGACCACCCAACAGCAGCAGGTGTTGGAAGAGGTTAGTGGAGATGATGAGGTCCAAGACCCAACATGGCGTGAGGAACAGGAAGGTGGTGGTAGCAGCTCTGAGGAAGCGATTGCCCCAACGGTACAAACAGGAGGGAGAGTTAGGCTGCATACTCTGTTGCCTGTAGCCTCCATTTTGGCACCTGTTCGGATTTCTCTTCCAAAAGTCTAAACGGACGCTCCCAGGACTTGCACTGCGTGGTCCTTTTTTCACACACTTGCAGATGATATTTGCTATGTCAAATGCAAGCTGTGTAATCAAAAAGTAAAAAGAGGTAAAGTGTCAGTAACCTCAATACCACAAATATGTGTAAACATGTGCGGAGAAAACACGTAGTTGAGTTACAAAGACACACTGAAGATGTACAATCTATAGAGAATCACTGCACAAGTTTAACTGCATATGTCATGGTTAAATTTGAAATTTTTATTGCACACTTGATGTGAAAAAAGAAAATAGCTATGAGACTACTGACTGACGTTTTGGGCAACGCAGTGGCCTTTATCAAATAGTCGCTGTAAGAGATAGAAAAATTTACAGTCAATGACAATGTATAATATATACAATATATACAATAAATACATAGGGTGAAGAATATATATACATAGGAATTAGGCAACATGTTAAACATTTGGGTGATACTGTAGAACACGGAGAATTATCCCTCTAGGGTATGCGGGTGGATAATGTAGTTTTTTGTTGATTTTTGGGAGTGTGTAGAAAACAGGGGTGATGGGGTATTGAATATTAAGGAATGTCATAGTCTTACAGTCTATGGTGATCAATTAAAGATGTTTTGTCAGGATACGATCAATTTTTTGACAGATGTAAAATGTAGGGTCACAATTGAGTTGTCTGTAGGTTAGGTTAACTGACAGTTGTCTATGAATTTCGGCAATAGATTGGGTCTTATTCATAATAACGATAGCACCCCCCTTATCTGCTGGTTTAATAATAATGTTGGGGTTATCTTTCAGAGATTTTATGGCTTGTTTATCTGTGGGTGTCAGGTTGTGGCGTATCGGGTGTAGGCCCAATCTCGGCAAACCATCCACGAGCACAGGCTCTGAATGCTGGCATTGCAAAACTCCTGTCCCTTGAAATGCTGTCATTCAGGCTGGTGGAGACTGACAGTTTACGGAACTTAATGGCATTGGCAGTCCCACAATACAATGTGCCAAGCTGATTTTATTTCAGCAGGCAAGCCGTCCCTGGTCTGCAAAAGCATGTTGTTGAGGTTAAAATTAAACATGCGCTACTAAACTCCGTCAGTAGCAATGTCCACCTGACCACCGCTGCGTGGACCAGTACCCATGGCCAGGGACGATACCTTTCCCTTACTGCCCATTGGGTCAATGTTGTGGAGCCGGGTACAGATCTTGCGAGTGGCGCTGTACGTGTTCAGGCAACTACAAGGATTGCGGGAATCAAGTCTGTACACATTGACTCCTCCTTCTCCATTTCCTCAGAAACATCGTTGCAGGAGCCGTCACGGTCTACCTCCACATGGACCCGTGAACGCTTAATAAGAATCTTTAGTTATATAGCGCCAACAGATTACGCAGCGCTTTACAGTTTAACAGTTTCAGAACACAAGTCATAAGTAACAACGTTACCAATACAATAATGAAAGCAATATAATCCGCACATGCTCGTGAGAGCTTACAATTTACAAATATGTGGGGGAGATACAAAGTACAGGTGTTTATATACAATGGTGTATTTAGAATGATGGCCCAGCCATTTTGAGGGAGTGAGGGATGGATGGAGATAGTGAATGGGCTACACACACACACTTACACATAGAATGACTTTGATTAGTGAATGTGATAGGCCGCTATGAAGAAATGTGTTTTGAGTGAGCGCCCGAAAACATGCAAATTGTGGATAGTTCTAATTTCTTGGGGTACAGCATTCCACAGTATTGGCGCAGCGCGGGAGAAGTCTTGGATTCGGGAGAGATGTTCTTTAGGTGTAGGTGGCAATAGCGGGCAACAGATTGTATATGGGAGGTGAAGGAGAGATTGGTGTCAAACATAACACCCAGACAGCGAGCCTGTTGACCGATATGAGCAAAACGTGGCCAAACGTCAACAGGCCGTCCTGAAATTAATTTCCATGGGGAATCAAAGCCACACAGCGCTGGAGCTCTGGAATGCCATAAAGCAAGAGAGCGACATGTGTATTTTGCCAGCGAATCTCCAGCCAGGCTTGGTAGTGTGTGACAATGGACGAAATCTGGTGGCAGGTCTGGGCCTAGGCAACGTCACTCACATACCATGTCTGGCACATGTGCTAAACTTGGTCGTCCAGAGTTTTTGGAGGGACTATCCGGATCTTGATGCACTGCTGCACAAGGTCCGCCTACAGTGCGCTAACTTGCGACGTTCCACCATGGCCAGATCGCGCATTGCAGCTCTGCAACGCAGATTTTGCCTTCCTGAACATCGCATCATATGTGACGTACCCACCAGGTGGAATTCCACGTTACATATGTTGGAGCGGTTGTGTGAGCAGCAGCCAGCAGTAATGGAGTATCAGCTGCATCAGTTGCAATCAACTCGCAATTTGCGCCGTTCACTTCAACACTACTGAGTGGGCCTCTATAATAATAATCTTTATTTATATAGCGCCAACAGATTCCGCAGCGCTGTACAGTTTAACAGTTTCATAACACAAGTCATAAGTGACAACGTTAACAATACAATAATTAAAGCAATATAAGCCGCCCCTGCTCGTGAGACCTTACAATCTACAATGAGGAGGGGGAGCTACAAAGTACAGTTGTTTATATACAATGGTTTATTTACAATGATGGTCCAGCCATTTTCAGGGAGTGAGGGATGGATGGAGATAGTGAATGGGCTACACACACACACAGTTACACGTAGAATGACTTTGATTAGTGAATGTGATAGGCCGCTCTGAACAAATGTGTTTTGAGTGTGGAAGTAGGGCTGTTAATTGGGATGTTGAAGTCTCCAAGGATAACGGTTGGTACTTCTGAGGACATGAAAGTGCGGCAGCCAGGCAGAGAAGTGGTCAAGGAACTGTGTGGGCGAGCCTGGGGTCCGTTATATTACCGCTACTCTAAGGGAGAGGGGACGAAAGAGCCTGATGGTGTGGACCTAATAATTTGCAAAATCTTAATATAAAATTTACATGTTACATATTTACATCTACTATAAAACATTTAACCATTAAGCCTACTTACAGAACAAGGAAGTGTAAAAAAACTTGTGCTTAAAAAAAAAGTGCAAATAAAATGTGAGAAGGGCAGTGTAACAAATAATTTAGGAAAAAGATAAACTAACATCAAGTGCTGTGTGCTGTGTAAGAGCCAGACACATTAACATGAAATCAGTCTGGAATAGCGGTGATTTTCTCCCCATAACCCGAGTAACATTCTGGGGAGAGGGGTGTAGAGTCAACGATCAGCAACTAGCTACGGTAGATCAAATACCTGAAAAAAAAAAAAAAGGTTATTTAACATTCATAAGATACATTTTATTTTATCAAAAAAAAAAATATTTAACATTCATAAGATACATTGTATTTAAAAAAAAAAAGAAAAATTTATTTTACATTCCTAAGATAAAAATTTTTTTAAAACATAAAAACTATAATACACAGCAGGATCTTTAGTAAAAACCAGACTTACCACTGTAACCTCTTAATCCTTGCAAGCTTCAACACAACGTTGACAAGGTACACAGCAGGGGTGGTCGGTCTCCTAGACAACGAGCAAACTCCTTCATGTTGAGAGAGGCCACCATCTCCTTAGCTTTCTGGTACTTTTCTGTGGGAATGAGCTTGTCTCCAACCAGCCAGGAATATCCATTGAATGGCACACCATGGTTTGGTATTAGCACCCAGTACCAAAAGTGAAGCCAACCACAGTTCCCATTTCTCATGAACTTTATTTGATATACTGGCTGGCCAAACATTAGTTTCTCACAAAGGAGCTGAAGACCCTGAGTGGCAGTAGGTGCAAGTCTCTCCAGCATGACCTGTTTGTTAGATATTTGCCGTCTACACCTAAAGAACATCTCTAGAATCCGCCCTTTTCTCACCATGGAAACAACAAAAACCCTCACTGTAGCATTGATCCACTCCCGCCTGGACTACTGCAATGCTCTATTACTTGGCCTCCCCATTACTCGACTATCCCCTCTCCAGTCCATCCTTAATGCAGCAGCCAGGGTCATCCATCTGGCTAATCGGTACTCGGACGCGTCCGCTCTTCGCCAGTCCTTACACTGGCTGCCCATTCATTATAGGATCCAATTCAAAGTACTGGTTCTCACCCACAAAGCTCTCCACAGTGCAGCACCCCCCTACATCTCCTCCCTCATTTCTATCTATCGGCCTAACCGACTGCTGCGCTCTGCAAATGACTTTCGACTAACCTCTGCAGTAATCCGTACCTCCCACTCTCGACTCCAAGACTTCTCCCGCGCTGCGCAAATCCTCTGGAATGCTCTACCACAAGAAATTAGGACTATCCACAATTTGCCTGGTTTCAGGCGCTCCTCAAAACACATTTGTTCAGAGTGGCCTATCACATTCAATAACCAAAGTCGTTCTATGTTTAAGTGTGTATGTGGAGCCCATTCACTACCTCCATCCATGCCTCACTCCCTCAAGATGGCTGGACCATCATTGGAAATGCACCATTATATATACACACCTGTACTTTGTATCTCCCCCACCTCATTGTAGATTGTAAGCTCTCACGAGCAGGGTCGGCTTATTTTGCTTTAATTATTGTATTGTTAACGTTGTTACCTATGACTTGTGTTTTGAAACTGTTAAAGTGTAAAGCGCTGCGGAATATGTTGGCGCTATATAAATAAAGATTATTATTATTATTATATCAGAGGGAGAAGAGGATTGGGCCTTGACAAGGTGCCCGATTGCATCTTAAGTCTTATTGAATGTTGGAGCCAGTCCACCGTACAAAAGCAGCCATAGAGTGTCCGGGTACCTGCTTGGATTTCGATCAAAATAAAGACTACTTTGATGTACATGTACACCAATTCGAGAAAAATGACAAGGATGAGGCAGTAAGACACGCTCAGCAGAGTACAAGCAGCATTGCTTGAAGAAGTAACTTGAGCGTGATCAAAATTGAATAAATTAAAATCTCAGACTACAGTGAACACAACTCTTAGCTGTGAAAGGGCTTTTTGTGTCCTTCTACAGTGTTTTCAACCAATGTATTGGATACGGATGGAAGCACGTCACACTATAATTTCAATTGAATGGAGCAGCAAGAATTACACTAAAGAAAAAAAAAAAAAAAGAGTGTGAGAGTGACATGTGCAGATGCCTACATACAGCGTTGTATGCCGAGCAAACTGCAGCGCGTCACCTGCACTCACACACACACCTTGCAGAGCTGTGAAAAAAACACTGCAAGGCAAAAGGAAGATGTACACAGCGGTTGGTAAAGTAGCCTGCCTAAAGCACAGTACACAAAATCGCAATCTCTAACTGTCCCTCAGAGTCAGCAGAGCAGCGTTCTGTCCCAAACTGAATTAACAGCACAGTGACGCTAAAATGGCTGCTTTATCCGACAACAATACCTTCCTTGTGTCACGGTTAGGGTAGCGTGTGTCTATTATATGAGTGTCTGTAAAATGTAACGTTACGCAGACTTATTCTGCCCTTGGGACGCAAAAATAAGACAGCAGTAATCATTTACTGTATAAAACTCCACCTATGCGCAACAAAACAAGCACGTTCCCTCTTACGGTTCCTGCGCTGACATGTGAGTAGGGAGTTTGGAGACGTTCCTGAATTTATCCCAGGTATCCAAGCATATCAGGCCGATAGGAGAGCATTAAAACCACCCACGGTGGTGACTTAAATATGGTGAATCGAACCAGTGAAGAACTGTAGGTCGATGCGAATGAATGTGCGATCACATGACACACGTTTATAATAACCCTTGCTAGACACGAGTAACTTTGTAGACATTTGGACACACCTGAACCCAGATGGCAGTGAATATTCATTCTATTCGGCGCCACATGACTCTTGGTCCAGAATAGATTATATATTGCTAGCACAGGAGCTATTAAGGGGAGTGGAAGAGGCAGATGTGCACAGCGTAGCTATATATGACCATGCGCCCGTATCAGTGACCCTGCCAGATATGGTGCAGATGGGGCCAAACCAAACTTGGCGCTTCCCGACCTATTTGTTAATGGATGAGAAGTTTCGACATCATGTGAAGCAATGGTGTTTTTAATATGTAAGGGTTAATGGAGATACTAGGGATAGGCCGGAACTTTTATGGGCAGCAGGGAAGGGAGTAATGCGCGGGAAACTAATAGGTTATCAGACAGACAACGCTAAAAAAGAAGATGGCGACAAACTACTCGCAGGCTAGCAGGATATTACGCGATAGGTACACGGCAAACAAGACAAGTTCATCAACACAGGTTAAAAATAGATGTAAGCAGGCTAAGGTTGACTTACACGTATGGGTATATCGACGAGAGAGAAGCAGTAATAACAATTATAGAGCCGATGTATATCGTTATGGTAGCAAATGAGGGAGACTATTAGCACGACTAGCGAAAGGAAATCACATTCGTCATCAACATATTACAGCGTTAACGAATAAACATGGGATCATGAACACAGACCCTTGAACCATAAACACCATTCTACAAGAATACTACTCAGACTTATATAAGGTGGAACATACGGATAGTGAGGAGGGTAACACCTTTGTAGATGGAATACGGTTACCATCCATCACAAACTATCAGCTTCTCCTTTTAAAAAAACAAATTGAGGTGACGGAAGTGACAGCGGCGATAAGTTACTTTAAATACGGGAAAGCTCCAGGATCTGACGGGTTTACAGCCAAATTATTAAAATTATTGAGTGAGGATATCCCGTCCACATTGGTACGCACCTTCAATCATATATTGGAGACAGGAGGGTTGCCCAGCCATTCAAACATGTCACACATGAAGTTGCTACTAAAACCAAACAAACCTTCACATCTGCCTGGATCCTATCGTACATTCTCACTCATTGACCATTATATCAAGATTTTGTCCAGGATCATGGCAGATCTTTTGAGTAGCATTGTTCCTACGCTGATAGGGCGATCACAAGTGGCCTTTGTTAGCTACTTTGTTGGCTACTATCAGTCTCACTATGCATAACACATGTGTGCAGTGGGCAGTATTACCTTTGCCTTCGGTGGAGTAGGAAAACCCCTCTCCTATCGAAGTGTTAGTTGGGGAGATGAAAGATTTGACACCGGGACCTGAATTGTAATACTTAAATGTGACAGGTGACAAATTTGTTAAGGCGCAACTCCGCGGCCCCTACGTTGAGTCTAGCCCGTGAAAATTTACTGGTTGTCAATGGGGAACCCCAACATCCCGGGGCAGCTACAGTATTTAAACAATTAGAGCTGAACCAAGATTTGCTGTATCAGGTTTATAAAATACATGTTGAAATTTTTTAGCAATTGCTGCTACCGCAGTCATATCGGAGGTTGGTAATGGACTTAGCGCATGCGCATGTACTAGGGTGACATTTGTGCCAAAAGAAAACCCTACACAGAATTATACAACGGTTTTACTGGCTGGGGGTCTATCAAGAAGTTAAACGGTATTGTAACTCTTGTCGCATGCGCCAGATGCACAGTCCTCAGCCTCATTTAGTGAGTCCCTTGGTGCCATTAAAAATTTTAGAGGTCCAGTTTGAGAGAATACCCATGGATCTGGTGGAGCCGGTTAATAAATCAGCAAGGGGTCATCAACAGGGGCAATAAAAGGGGCACTGTGTGGGTCACCAGTTTTGAGCACACCCGAGTTCAAAAGAGAATTCATTGTCCAGACTGATGCGTCAGAGGTAGGTCTGGGTGCCGTGTTGTCTCAGGACTGGAGCTTAACGGGGAGGAGCATCCCATTAGTTTCCTGAGTCGAAAACTTACTCCATCAAAAAACAGAGACAGCATTGTAGAGAGAGAGTGCCTGGCGATAAAGTGGGCACTGGAGTCGTTGCACTACTATTTGTTGGGGATAACATTTTGTTTTGTAAATGATCATTCCCCTGTGACTGGCAGTGTTGTAGCCCAGGGAGTAGAGTTCAGGTGGTAGAAAGATGAACATAACAGGAGACTTGGAAAACGTTGGCAAACAGTTATTTAATCT
The DNA here is from genome assembly GCA_033576555.1 of Oophaga sylvatica. Classification (NCBI taxonomy): domain Eukaryota; kingdom Metazoa; phylum Chordata; class Amphibia; order Anura; family Dendrobatidae; genus Oophaga; species Oophaga sylvatica. The sequence continues at coordinate 26,488 of JARQOD010003347.1, read as the reverse complement.
GAAAACGGACAGGCAAATTCAGGTGAGATCCATGCCTTGTTCATTTTCAGAAAAATAAGCCGGTCTACATTGTCTGAGGATAGTCGCATGCGACGGTCTGTTAGTACACCACCTGCAGCACTAAAGACGCGCTCAGATAATACACTGGCAGCAGGGCAAGCCAGCACCTCCAAAGCATACCACACATCAAATACAAATATAACAGTAATAATAATATTATCAATAAAAAATGAAATTGCACACACAGTACACAGACACAGCTCATATGTGTGTATGAGAGTGTTTCTGTGTGTAGTTCATGCCTCTAGCCTAGAAGATCAGTCTTGCTAAAATCTTTAACACTGACCCTTGTTCTGTTCTTAAAATGGTGGATGCTGAACTGCTTCTCAGCCCCCTCATACACAATCATTATGTGGCACTGCTGGGCTCAGTCAGAGGCATCAGATTGAACTAGGCTGTCCTGAGTCATTCTCAATAGAACATTTTGTTCAGCAGTTCATCTAGTTCATTTAGTTCTGAGGTCACATGATGCATTTCCTATCAGCTCCTCAAGCCGATTTTATTTCAGCAGTCCCTGGTCTGCAAAAGCATGTTGAGGGAAAAATTAAACATGCGCTACTAAACGCCGTCAGTAGCAAGGTCCACCTGACCACCGATGCGTGGACCAGTACCCATGGCCAGGGACGATACCTTTCCCTCACTGCCCATTGGGTCAATGTTGTGGAGCCGGGTACAGATCTTGCGAGTGGCGCTGTACGTGTTCTGCCAACTCCAAGGATTGCAGGAATCCAGTCTGTACACATTGACTCCTCCTCCTACTCCAGTTCCTCAGAATCATCGCTGCAGGAGCCGTCACAGTCTACCTCCACATGGACCCATGAACGCTTACCTGTTGCGACCGATATGAGCACAGCCGTGGCCAAACGTCAACAGGCCGTCCTCAAATTAATTTCAATGGGGAATCGAAGCCACACAGCGCAGGAGGTCTGGAATGCCATCAAGCAGGAGAGCGACGTGTGGTTTTTGCCAGCAGCTCTGGGCCTTGGCAACCTCACTCACATACCATATCTGGCACATGTGCTCAACTTGGTCGTGCAGAGTTTTTTGAGGGAATATCCGCATCTTGATGAACTGCTGCACAAGGTCCGCCTAGAGTGCGCTCACTTGCGACGTTCCAGCATGGCCCGATCGCGCATTGCAGCTCTGCAATGCAGATTTCACCTTCCTGAACATCGCATCATATGTGACGTACCCACCAGGTGGAATTCCATGTTACATATGTTGGAGCGGTTGTGTGAGCAGCAGCCAGCAGTAATGGAGTATCAGCTGCATCAGGCGCAATCAAGTCGCAATTTGCACCGTCCACACTTCACCACTAGTGTTGAGCGATATTGCTCGATATCTAAAAATATAGTATCGAAATTGTATCGCCGATAGCACTAAATATCGTCGATATCCGATTCCGATTGCGGAAGTCCAATGTAAGTCTATGGGAACAAAATATCGAAATTAAAAAAAACCATTCTTGCCTTGTTGGTTAATTGTACATGAAGGAAAACAACAAAGACTAATGTAGAATGTATTGGGGGAGGTTGAGGAGACAATAAAGGCATACATGTTTAACCCAATGCATTGGAATAGCATTAATATATTTTTTTTTGGAAATACGTTTGGATTGACTAACAAATTGACAATGTTGTTAACCTTTTTTCTATTTTGGCAAATATGTATGTTTCACAACTTCCATGCTCTTCACCTTTTTAACTTTTGCCAGTGCCACACTTTCTCCTTCATAATCTTCAGCAGCAGCATCATCTTTCTCATCAAATTATTCTTCATCTTCACCTTCTTAATCTTCTTCTTAAACTTCTTGCTATTCATGTTTTTGTTTACATTACTCATATTGTTATTATTAAACTAATTAATCTTCTTCATATTCAAATTCTTCATCTTCTTCCTCTTCATCTTCTTCATCATATTCTTATTTGTGACAGAGATTCCTGTACTTGTAATCTGTAAAAGTATGAATTGTTCATCCTTCCGTTCTTGCTGTCACAAAAGATTTAAATTACAACAGTATTTGTCCGTGTTCAGTTTAGCCTGCAGCAGCAGGCATTTTCCAGGGGCACCACGAGGAGGAACGGACTCACCCCCATACACTGCTTAGTCTTCTTCTGCTTAGAATTTAGAGCATATATTTTGCTCTTCATTTTGGTCTTATACTTCATGTTCTTCTGCTTTTTGATCTTTTGCTTATTGTTCTTCTGTCTCTTGTTCTGTATCTTGTAGTTTGTCTTAACCTTCTTTGTCCTGTTGGTGATCTTCTTCTGGGTAATCTTTTATTTTTTCTTTGTGATGGTGTTCAGGCTGGTTGGCTTCATGCTCGTCGTCCTTGTTGTCGTCATCTTCTTCTGGGTGGTCTTTAATGTCGTGTAATTTCCGAGAAACAGCTGACGTTACTGGAACCCTGACGGGTATCAGATGGAGCAAGAGACAATGGAAGTAACGAGGACCTGCTGACTGTGCTGGATCCCGGACGGGTAGCAGAAGGAAAAGAGGCAATGTCACAACCGAGTACCAGCTGACGTTACTGTGACACGGTTACTAAGCAGGAGGTACCTGTGCTCCAAAGCACTACCAAGGACCAGCAAACGTTGCTGGAACTCGGATACGGAGATGGAGGCACCTAGGCCAAAGGCACTGGGGAGAACCACTTGACGGTACTGGACCCGGACGGGTAGAAGAACGCACCCATGAAAATGTAAGTTGACAGGACGCAAGCCATCCGCAGTTACCGAATCACACAGTCCTACAGTGGGTGCTTATCCTATTGTCACAATGGAAACCGCCTTTATTTACATATCCCACAGCACACATAGGAATCACCTAAACTGCAGGCACCATAGAGTCGGCTAACCCGAATGCAAAACGACAGCACAACTTATTGGAGGATAATTGACGTTCACACTGCCAGGAAACAGCTGTCGTGCTGTAACCAGGCTGGCCAGGAGTCAGTACCCCTGCCAATTACTTACGAGCAACAAATGGCGGTGTTGTAGCCCAGGGAGTAGAGTTCAGGTGGTAGAAAGATGAACATAACAGGAGACATGGAAAACGTTGCCAAACAGTTATTTAATCTGAAAACGGACAGGCAAATTCAGGTGAGATCCATGCCTTGTTCATTTTCAGAAAAGTAAGCCGGTCTACATTCTCTGAGGATAGTCGCATGCGACGGTCTGTTACTACACCACCTGCAGCACTAAAGACACGCTCAGATAATACACTGGCAGCAGGGCAAGCCAGCACCTCCAATGCATACTGGCTAATCTCTGGCCATGTATCCAACTTAGAGACCCAAAATTTGAAAGGGGAAGAGGCATCTGGGAGTACACTTAGAGGGAAAGCCAAGTAGTCTGTCACCATCTTACGGAAACGTTTCTTCCTGGTGACTGGAGCCGTCTCGGATGGTGTAGAACTTGCTGGCGCTGTCACAAAACTTTGCCACATTTGTAACATACAGTTCTTGCCCTGTGCAGAGGCGCTGCTTCTGATCCCTCTTGTTGTAGAGGTGTCTACACTGCCTCGACGCATAGAGCTGCTTTGTAAAGCAGTAGCAGCAGCAGCAGCACCTCTCTCGGCTGGAATGTACAACAGTATGGATTGCACCAGTGTGTCTTGGTACTCCTGCATTTTACGGTCCCGGTTCACCGGTGTGATGAGGGTTTGTAAGTTGTGCCGGTAGCGAGGGTCTAGGAGGGTGTACACCCAATAATCTGACGTGCTGAGAATGTGGGCGATGCGGCGGTCATTTCTCAGGCACTGAAGCATGAAATCAACCATGTGCTGCAGACTCCCAACTGGCCAACAAAGGCTGTCCTCTGGAAGAGGCGTCATCTCTGTCTCCTCTGCATCACCCCACCCTCGCTCTACATACTGACTAGAGCGTTGTGTACCTCCCTCTGTAGGGATTTCTTCCTCCTCCATTGACTCCTCCTCCTCATCCTCCTCACAAAGTGAGCCCTGCCCAGCCCTTTGTGAGGAACCACGTTGCGCTGACTGTCCTGAAGGTAATTGAATTTGTGACTCCTCATCCTCCACCTCTTCCAAAACCTCTTCCTTTAGTGCTTTCAGTGATTTCTGAAGCAGGCAGATAAGGGGGACAGTCATGCTGACTAGTGCATCATCTGCACTCGCCATCCGCGTTGAGACATCAAACGCCCGCAAAACGTCGAAGATGTCCTTCATAGAGGCCCACTCAGTAGTGGTGAAGTGTGAACGGCGCAAATTGCGAGTTGATTGCGCCTGTTGCAGCTGATACTCCATTACTGCTGGCTGCTGCTCACACAACCGCTCCAACATATGTAACATGGAATTCCACCTGGTGGGTACGTCACATATGATGCGATGTTCAGGAAGGCGAAATCTGACTTGCAGAGCTGCAATGCGCGATCTGGCCATGCTGGAACGTCGCAAGTGAGCGAACTCTAGGCGGACCTTGTGCAGCAGTGCATCAAGATCCGGATAGTCCCTCAAAAAACTCTGCACGACCAAGTTCAGCACATGTGCCAGACATGGTATGTGAGTGAGGTTGCCAAGGCCCAGAGCTGCCACCAGATTTCGGCTATTGTCACACACTACCAAGCCTGGCTGTAGATTAGCTGACAAAAACCACACATCGCTCTCCTGCTTGATGGCATCCCAGAGCTCCTGCGCTGTGTGGCTTCGATTCCCCATGGGAATTAATTTCAGTACGGCCTGTTGACGTTTGGCCACGGCTGTGCTCATATCGGTCGCAACAGGTAAGTGTTCACGGGTCCATGTGGAGGTATACCGTGACGGCTCGTGCAGCGATGATTCTGAGGAACTGGAGTAGGAGGAGGAATCAATGTGCACAGACTGGATTCCTGCAATCCTTGGAGTTGGCAGAACACGTACAGCGCCACTGGCAAGATCTGTACCCGGCTCCACAACATTGACCCAATGGGCAGTGAGGGAAAGGTATCGTCCCTGGCCATGGGTACTGGTCCACGCATCGGTGGTCATGTGGACCCTGCTACTGACGGCGTTTAGTAGCGCATGTTTAATGTTTCCCTCGACATGTTTTTGCAGAGCAGGGACAGCTTGCCTGCTGAAATAAAATCGGCTTGGCACATTATATTGTGGGACTGCCAATGCCATAAAGTTCCTGAAACTGTCAGTCTCCACCAGCCTGAATGACAGCATTTCAAGGGACAGGAGTTTTGCAAGGCCAGCATTCAGAGCCTGTGCTCGTGGATGGTTTGCCGAGTATGGCCGTCTTTTATCCCATGCCTGTGTTACCGATGGCTGTTTTTTTGTTCTGGGAGTGTGACGATGACTGTGAACTTGCTGCAGTGGGTGGAATAACAGTTTCTCTATGGACAACAGTGACCGAGGTTCTTCCATGGAGATCCTGTGAGGAAGCCGAAACAGGTGTGTGAGAGCTGGAGGTAGAGGCTCGAACATGACCTAAAGATGTAGGTGCTGCTGTAGGTTGGCCTACATCTCCAGTGTGTCTTTGGAACTCAGCTAAGTGCTTTGTCCGTACATGTGTCCACATATTTGTGGTATTCAGGTTCCTGCTATTTTTACCTCTTTTAACTTTTTGCTTACACAGCTTGCATTGAACATAGCAAATATCATGTACAAGTCTTTCAAAAAAGGACCACGCAGTGCAAGTCATGGGAGCGCCAATTTTGACAGTTCTAAGAGAACTGCTCCCAACAGGTGCCAAACTGGAGGCTACAGGCAAGCGAGTCTGCAGCCTACCTCTCCCTCCTCTTTGTACCGTTGGGACAATCTCTTCCTCAGAGCTGCTCCCACCACCTTCCTGTTGCTCACGCCATGTTGGGTCTCGGACTTCATCATCTCCACTACCCTCTTCCAACACCTGCTGCTGTTGGATGGTCTGGGCAGCACCATGCTCCACAAAACCTGGCACCTGAGTCTCATCATCATCATAAGATGCGTTCTGCGGTGTGCTGTCCATCGGCACTGGCTCACCCGCCTCTTCAGATTGAGAGAGACACAGCTGTTGCGCATCACTGCATACTCCCTCTTCTTCAAATTGCAGAATGCTGCTTGCCTGTGCCCGTGTTTGCGAGCCAACAGATTCTGAGAACAGAAGCAGAGACTCAGCTGGCTCCTGTACAGAACTCTCTGACTGCCCTGGCAATTTGACAGGCGGTGAACAGACAGATGGTTGCTCAACAGTGTTGTGTTCCTGAGAGGAGGTGGAAGGAATTGAAGTCGATGCATTGGCTGCCATCCAACCAACAACGGCTTCAATTTGTTCTTCCCGCAGCAGGGGGGCACGCCGAGCTCCTACCAAAGTGCGCATAAAGGAACGCTCACGGGGATAAATGGTGGATGCTGTGTCACTGAGGGCGGCAGCAGACACAGAATCCCCACGTCCTCTCCCTGCTGAAACTCCACGCCCACGACCACGTGCCTTACTCACTGACTTCTTCATCTTGGTAGATTGATAAAGAAAGTCAGAAAAGTTATAAGGCCTAAGTGTGGTTATTACGCAGAGAATGAAGTGAACACTGAAACACAACTGTTCACAATCTGTGAAAGGCTACTCCTTTGTCTACTTCTATAGTGTTTGCAACCAATGTATTGGATACGGATGGAAGCGCGTCACACTAATAGATTATATTTATTTTAAATGGAATGGAGCAGAACCAATTGGAGAGAAATGAAAAGGATGAGGCACTGAGACACGCTCAGCAGAGTACAAGCAGCAGTGCTTGAACAAGTAACTGGAGCGTGATGTGCACTCAAAAAATAAAAAACACAGACTGAAGTGAACACTGAAACACAACTGTCCACAATCTGTGAAAGGCTACTCCTTTGTCTACTTCTATAGTGTTTGCAACCAATGTATTGGATACGGATGGAAGCGCGTCACACTAATAGATTATATTTATTTTAAATGGAATGGAGCAGAACCAATTGGAGAGAAATTAAAAGGATGAGGCACTGAGACACGCTCAGCAGAGTACAAGCAGCAGTGCTTGAACAAGTAATTGGAGCGTGATGTGCACTCAAAAAATAAAAAACACAGACTGAAGTGAACACTGAAACACAACTGTCCACAATCTGTGAAAGGCTACTCCTTTGTCTACTTCTATAGTGTTTGCAACCAATGTATTGGATACGGATGGAAGCGCGTCACACTAATAGATTATATTTATTTTAAATGGAATGGAGCAGAACCAATTGGAGAGAAATGAAAAGGATGAGGCACTGAGACACGCTCAGCAGAGTACAAGCAGCAGTGCTTGAACAAGTAACTGGAGCGTGATGTGCACTCAAAAAATAAAAAACACAGACTGAAGTGAACACTGAAACACAACTGTCCACAATCTGTGAAAGGCTACTCCTTTGTCTACTTCTATAGTGTTTGCAACCAATGTATTGTATACGGATGGAAGCGCGTCACACTAATAGTTAAATTGCATGGAGCTGCAAGAATTACACTGAAGGAAAAAAAAAAATAGTCTGTGAGTGACATGTGCAGATGCCTACAGACAGCGTTGCATGCAGAGCAAACTGCAGCGTCACCTGCACTCACACACACCTTGCAGAGCTGTTAAAACAACACTGCAGGCAAAAGGAAGCTTTACACAGCGGTTGGTGCTAGCCTGCCTACAGCACAGTACACTAAATCGCAATCTCTAACTGTCCCTCAGAGTCAGCACAGCAGCGTTCTGTCCCTTACTGAATTCAAAGCACAGTGACGCTAAAATGGCGGCGGCGCCTTTTATAGTGCATTCTGACATCATTTCAGCATCCAATCACAGCCATGCCATTAGTTAACATGACCGCAGCAGTACAGGATGTGCCCACACTTCTTAGGATTATTCATTGGCTGACTAAAATCACATTGCCTCGCAAAGAATTATGGGAACTTCCGATTCCGGTATTCGATAAGACGAAAATATCGAAACGAATTATCGAAAGGCCGATAGAGCTAATATCGGCCGATAGCCGATATTTGCATTATCGTATCGCTCAACACTATTCACCACTACTGAGTGGGCCTCTATAAAGGACATCTGCCACGTTTTGCGTGTGTTTGATGTCTCAACGCGGATGGCGAGTGCAGATGATGCACTAGTCAGCATGACTGTCCCCCTTATCTGCCTGCTTCAGAAATCACTGAAAGCACTAAAGGAAGAGGTTTTGGAAGAGGTGGAGGATGAGGAGTCACAAATTCAATTACCTTCAGGACAGTCAGCGCAACGTGGTTCCTCACAAAGGGCTGGGCAGGGCTCACTTTGTGAGGAGGAGGATGAGGAGGAGTCAATGGAGGAGGAAGAAATCGCTACAGAGGGAGGTACACAACGCTCTAGTCAGTATGTAGAGCGAGGGTGGGGTGATGCAGAGCAGGCAGAGATGACACTTCTTAGAGAGGACAGCGTTTGTTGGCCAGTTGGGAGTCTGCAGCACATGGTTGATTTCATGCTGCAGTGCCTGAGAAACGACCGCCGCATCGCCCACATTCTCACCACGTCTGATTATTGGGTGTACACCCTCCTAGACCCTCGCTACCGGGACAACTTACAAAGCCTCATCACACCGTTGAACCGGGATCATACCAAGACACACTGGTGCAATCCATAATGTTCTCCATTCCAGCCGAGAGCACTGCTGCTGCTATTGCTTTACAAAGCAGCTCTGTGCGTCGAGGCAGTGGAGACAGCTCTGCAACACGAGGGAGCACAAGCAGCGCCTCTGCACAAGGCAAGATCAGTATGTTCCAAATGTGGCGAAGTTTTGTGGCAGCGCCACCAATGTCTACACCATCCGAGACGCCTCCAGTCACCAGGAGGCAACGTTTCCGTAAGATGGTGACAGACTACATGTCTTGCCCTCTCAGTGTACTCCCAGATGGCTCTTCCCCTTTCAAGTTTTGGGTCTCTAAGCTGGATACATGGCCAGAGCTTAGCCAGTATGCATTGGAGGTGCTGGCTTGCCCTGCTGCCAGTGTATTATCAGAGCGCGTCTTTAGTGCTGCAGGTGGTGTACTAACAGACCGTCGCATGCGACTATCCTCCGATAATGTAGACCGGCTTACTTTTCTGAAAATGAACAAGGCATGGATCTCGCCTGAATTTGCCTGTCCATTTTCCGATTAAATAACTGGTTGGCAACGTTATCCATGTTTCCTGTTATGTTCATCTATCTACCACCTGAACTCTACTCCCTGGGCTACAACACTGCCAGTCAGAGGGGAATGATCAGTTACCAACCAAAATGTTCTCCCCAACAGATAGTAGCGCAACGACTCCAGTGCCCACTTGATCGCCAGGCACTCTCTCTCTACAATGCTGTATCTGGTTTCAGCTGGAGTAAGCTTTTGACTCAGGAAACTAATGGGATGCTCCTCCCCATTAACCTCCTGAGACAACACGGCACCCACACCTACCTCTGACGCATCTGTCTGGACAATGAATTCTCTTTTGAAGTCGGGTGTGATCAAAATGGTGACACACACAGTGCCCCTTTTAGTTTTACAAACGCTTCTTCAAGCTGATCATTCCATCGCATCATTACTGACTTCCTGCCTTTTAGGCAGTCAGTTAACGGCGCCGACAGGGTTGCAAAATTGGGAATAAACCGCCGGTAGTATCCCACTAACCCCAAAAACCCTTTCACTTGTTTTGTGGTGAGGGGACGGGGCCAGTTTTGGATTGCCTCTACTTTGTTTATTTGGGGTTTGATAACTCCTCTCACAATCACATACCCCAGGTACCGAGCTTCCTCCAACCCTATGGAACACTTGTTTGGGTTGGCAGTTAGCCCTGCTTGTCTCAGCGAATGTATCACCGCCTGTACCTTGGCTAAGTGACTTTCCCAGTCTGTACTGTACACCACAATATTGTCCAGATTGTCCGCGGCATATCGGCGATGAGGATGAAGAACAACGTCCATTAACCTCTGTAATGTTGCTGGAGCGCCATGCAACCCGAAGGGTAGGACTATATACTGGAACAGTCCCTCGGGTGTTACAAAAGCCGTTTTCTCTCTCTAGCTTCTTTTGTTAGGGGCACCTGCCAATACCCTTTTGTGAGGTCAATGACTAAAAAATAACGGTCCTGCCCAAACCGCTCTATTAACTCATCGACCCGGGGCATGGGGTAGGCATCAAACTTAGAAATTTCATTCAGTTTTCTGAAGTCATTACAGAACCTTAGTGTCCCATCTGGCTTTGGTATTAGGACTATTGGGCTGGCCCACTCACTCTGGGAGTCTTCAATGACCCCTAACTGCAGCATCTTCTTGACCTCTTCCTTGCTGGCTTGTCGCCGGGTCTCAGGCACCCGATATGGCTTTAATTGTACTTTGCCCTGCGGCTCAGTGACAATGTCATGTTGGATTATGGAGGTACGACCATGAAGTTCCGAAAAAACATCTGTATTTCGGCTAACAAACTCTCGGACTTCCTGAACTTGTCTGGGCAACAAAGTGTCTGGTATTTTGATGGCGGAGAGGACTTCTCTTGCCTTCTCCTGAGGCAAGGAAGCCATCTGTACTGGAAATGCAGGCCGTGGACAATCCTCACGAAGCGTGTCTCTGTCTTTCCATGGTTTGAGCTGATTCACATGGTTTACCTGTTCTGGCTTTCTCCGCCCTGGTTGGTGTACTTTATAGTTTACTGTTCCCACCTTCTCTATAATGTCGTAGTGTAAAGTATATAGTACAGTTCATATAGCGTCTTGTGCATGGGTGCGATGAAAACACAGGAGTCACAGGTTTGATATAGAAAAGTCCTGTATTACTTCATACAAGTTGGCAGAAATAGTCACACAGTTTGCAGACACAGAAACAGGAGACACAGCAGGCCAGAGTAATGCAAGCTCAGCAATCACTCTCCAATACAGATTCAGGATCTTCTTCTCTGTTACCGTAAGTCCATGCAAACGTGGGTCTTTCAAAGAGCAGGGTTCAGAGTCCACAAGTGCTTCAGAGTTCCTCAGTAGGAATAGCTGGAGTACAAGGTCCAAGGCTTACAGGAGTCAAGTCACAGGTTCACTGCAGGCTAGATTCTGAAGCACTGATTGCTCAGCTGTGGCTGCTTAAGAAGCAAAGGAGAGAATCAGGGCGGGAACATGCAAGCTGGAAACTCCATTTTGACTGAGGGCAAGATAGCTGCAGCAAGACAGAAAGTAAAATGGCTGACGAACAAACTGAGTTTCAGGAATATATACATAGAACCTTACATTACTCCCCCCTTAAGGACAACCTCCGGATGACCTCAGACCAGGCTTGTGTGGGTACCTCCGATGAAACTGACGGAGCAAGCGAGGAGCATTAACGTTATTGACCGGTTCCCATGAGTTGTCCTCCACTGGGTAGCCCTGCCATTTAATCAGATATTGTAACTGATTTCTATACAACCTGGAATCTAAAATCCTTTCCACCACAAATTCTTCCTGACCATCGACTAGCACTGGGTCAGGGCAAGGAGAGGAACGTCCAGGAAACGTATTGGGTGTCGCAGCCTTTAGTAGGGATACATGAAAGACAGGGTGGATTCTCATAGTTCTGGGCAGTTGAAGACGACAAGCAACGGCACTTATAATTTTACTGATTTTATAGGGTCCAATGTACTTATGTCCCAACTTAGACGATGGAATCCTTAACTTAAGATTTCTGGTTGACAGCCAGACCAAGTCTCCTACCTTGAAAGCTGGTGCAGGTTTACGAAATTTATCTGCTGTTTTCTTGTACCTTTCTTGAGCCGATTCCAGATTTTCCTTTAGAAGATCCATATTCTTCTGTAAAGACGTGATTCTTTCAGCCACTGCTGGTTAAGGCGTTTCTATGGGAAATCGTGGTAGAATGTTAGGATGATAACCTAGATTAGAGTAAAAAGGAGACTGTTTAGTGGAGGCACTCTGAGAGTTGTTATACGAGAACTCAGCTAATGGAAGTAGATCCACCCAATCATCCTGTAGGTGGCAGATAAAGCAGCGGAGATACTGCTCCAGGGTTTGATTGGTTCGTTCGGTCTGTCCATTAGTCTGGGGATGAAAAGCAGAAGAAAGGTTTACTTTAATGTCCAATGCTGCACAGAAATTTTGCCAAAACCTAGAAGTGAATTGCACCCCTCGATCCGAAATAACCTCATCCGGTACTCCATGTAAGCGAAACACATCTTTAATCATCAAATCTGATGTCTGTTTTGCAGTGGGTAAGCCGACACAAGGGATAAAATGAGCTGTCTTTGTTAGACGGTCAACCACCACTAGAATGGTGTTCTTCCCTGAGAGGTTGGTAACTCCACAATGAAGTCCATAGAAATGGATCCCCACGGGCGGGACGGGGTGGGAAGAGGCTGTAACAGACCAGTTGGTGAGGAGCGAGGTGTTTTGCATCTTGCACAGACCTCACATGAAGTGACATAATTCAAAACATCCTTCCTGCAAGTGGGCCACCAAAAGAAACGAGAAAGAAATTCCTGTGTCTTTAGAATTCCTCTATGCCCAGCTATCTTGGAATCGTGAATGAGTTGCAATACTCTTAATCTGACTGTTTCAGGAATATACAGACGTTGTCCCTGAATCCACACACCATTCTTAAAGACAAGACTTACGTCCCTTGGGGGTTGTGCCAAAAAGGAATCCGCATGGTATGCTTCCTTGATGTCCTTAAGTAGGTCTTGATTATGAATTACTCCTAGGAATCTAGAGTCAGGAAGAATAGTCTTAGGAGGAGTAATTGGACGTGTCTCTGCTGAGTAAATCCTAGAGAGTGCATCAGCCTTTCCATTGCGCGATCCTGGTCTATAAGAGATGATAAAATTAAATTGGTTTAAGAAAAGATTCCAGCGAGCCTGGCGAGGAGTCAGGCACTTAGCCGACCTGATAAACTCAAGGTTACGATGGTCTGTCAGGATGACTATTTGCTGTGCAGCTCCCTGAAGAAGGTGTCTCCATTCTTTGAAGGCGGCAATAATGGCCAACAACTCTCTATTGCCCACATCGTAGTTCCTCTCAGCCGAAGACAACTGCTGTGAAAAGAAGGCACAGGGATGCAAGACATTCTTCTCACCTGTTCTCTGAGAGAGTATAGCTCCAATGGCACAGCCTGAAGCATCCACCTCTATTATGAAGGCAAGCTCGGGGTTGGGATGTACTAGGATAGGTGCAGTGGTAAATTTATCTTTTAGACGGGAAAATGCTTCCTGGGCTTGGGGAGTCCAGGAGAACCTAGACTCTTTCCGGGTAAGTTGGGTGATAGGTGACACTACCTCAGAGAAATTTCTAATGAAACGTCTATAGAAGTTGGCAAACCCGATGAAGCGCTGTACCTCCTTCACATTTCTAGGACTTGGCCAATCCTTGATGGCTTGGGTTTTGCTTCCATCCATACTAATTCCTTGTGTAGACAGTACATACCCCAGAAATTGAATTTCGGTCCTATGGAATTCACACTTTTCAAGTTTGATGTAAAGATGATTTTGTCTTAGACGTTCCAAGACCATTCTCACATGTCCATGATGTTCCTCTGTGGAGTTAGAAAAAATTAGAATATCATCCAAATAAATTACCACGAATGTATCTAGGAGATCCCTGAAGATGTCATTCACCAAGTGTTGGAAAGTGGCTGGGGCGGTACTCAGACCAAAAGGCATAACTAGATATTCAAAGTGTCCATAGCGTGACCTGAATGCAGTCTTCCATTCATCCCCAGGTCTAATACGGACTAAGTTATAGGCCCCACGAAGATCTAGTTTAGAAAAAATTTTGGCATGTCGCACTCTCTCCAATAACTCAGGGATTAAAGGCAATGGATAACGGTTTCTAATAGTAACCTTATTGAGTTCCCTATAGTCTACGCATGGTCTCAGAGATCCATCTTTCTTCTTTACAAAGAAGATGGGTGCACCTGCAGGAGATGAAGAGGGGCGTATGAAGCCCTTGGCTAGATTTTCATCTATGTAATCCTTTAAAGCCTTTAGCTCGGGCCCGCCAGGGGGTAGATCTTACCAAAAGGTATCTCTGCTCCAGGCAATAATTCAATTGGACAATCATATGGACGGTGAGGAGGAAGCTGGTCAGCGTTCTTCTTGTCACATAAATCCACATAGTCCTGGTATACAGCTGGTAGTTCAGGGACTGACATGATTCCTTTAGGAACAGAGCAAGCTGAAACTTTTGGACTCATCTGTTTCTCTGGAAAGTGTAATTCCTTGGTCTCCCAGTTAATGGTAGGATTCTGAGCCTGCAGCCATGGTAGCCCTAGAATAATGGGAAAGTGGGGAGAAGAGATAAGCATAAAGGACAGTTTCTCTTGATGATCTTTACCCATAAGAACCCTCAAAGGCTCTGTTTCCTGATCCACTGGTCCAGTGGTCAGCAGGGAGCCATCCACAGTTTCCATCTGTACTGGAGTAGCTTTCTTCACTGAACGTATTCCCTGTTTCAGAGCAAAGGAGACATCCATACAATTTCCACTTGCCCCTGAGTCGATCATAGCAGAGCTAGACACCCAAGCTAAGTCAACCCAGAGTTTGATGGAAAGAAAGCAATGAGAATTGTTTTTCTTACAACTCAGCTGGGACACCGCTGAGGAAACTTGAAAAATGGCAGCGTTTACACAGTCAACGTCCTCAGAGGTAACGGAGTTTAAGTCAGAGAAATCAAGATCTGTTGCTGCAGATCTCTCTGGAGCCTGATGCTCGGACCTGACAGATCCCCTCTGGCAACACTCACAATGAATGAGTGCTGCAGTAGTCTTACGAGAACGGCTGGGGCAGTTTATAATGAAGTGCCCTGACTTACCACAATAGAAACATAGATTCTCCTTAAAACGATGTTCCTTGCGTGCATCACTAACCCGTCGTTGTAAAGAGTCTACCTGCATGGGTTCAGGTTCAGGTTCCCGTGTAATCCTACTCAAAGGTTCCTTAGCTGGAGAGGAAGGTAGGAAAAGGTTAGTACGATTGCTTTCGAACCATCTCTCTTGCCTGCGTTCAGTCAGACGAGTATCAATACGGATGCAGTAGTTAATAAAGTCACCTAACGCAGTGGGAGGGTCGGCACGAGCAAGTTCATCCTTAATCAGTGGAGATAACCCCTTTCGAAAAATAGATTTTTTGGCGGAACTGTCCCAGGTGGTATCAAGGGCCCATCTCCTGAAATCCAAGGCATATTCAGCTACCGAGTGCTTACCTTGGCGCAAAGCTAACATGGCTGCTTCAGCTGTTGCACCTCGATTGGGGTCATCAAACACCTGCCCCATGGCTGAAATAAAATCATCAAGGTGATTCAAACAATCATCCTCAGTCTCAATCAGAGGTTTGCCCACATTAAAGCCTTGTTGGTAAGCAACATAATTATAGTAAGCACCTTAGATCGTTCAGTGGGAAATTGTGAAGCATGTGCAGAAAAAAAAGATTGCATTGATTAATAAATCCCCTGAATTTCTCACGTTCACCGCCAAAACGAAAAGGGGGCAACTTGGGAATCCCAGCACTCGGGGCTACGGCAGGAGCCTGGACTCGCCCCTCTAGAACCTCAATCCTGGCTCGCAAATCCTGGGTAGTCTGTCCAACCACTTGCAAATTGTGATTATTGAGGTCCTGTAGATTTGTAAAACGGGTCTTTATATTCTGCAAATCTGCAAGGATATTATCAGTCACTCCGCAAAGTTCCTTTATGCGGGCCTCCATTTTCCAGATCTTTTAAGACAGGATTACTGGAAGAAGAGGAGAGAAAAAAAAACAATAGTGTTCACCTGTGGCAACACTGCAGAGAGAAAAAAAAATTAAGGGAACTGCTCACCTGGAATGGTTGTGAGAAGTCACAACCACTATCATCACAGAAAGTTTCAACCAGACATCTGATATCCAGAGTTACAGCAGACAAAAAGAGAAAAGAAAGGAAAAAAAAAAAAAACAATAGTGTTTACCTGTGGTAACACTGCAAAAAGAAAAAACTTAAGGGAATTGCTCACCTGGAATGGTTGTGAGAAGTCACAACCACTGTCATCACAGAAAGTACAACCGGACGTCTGATATCCACAGTACAGCAGACACAGCCTTCCAGACCCAGCAGACACTAACGTTTTGGCTTCAGAATCTTGTAAAGTATGTAGTACAGTTCATATAGCGTCTTGTGCTTGGTGTGATGAAAACACAGGAGTCACAGGTTTGATATAGAAAAGTCCTGTATTACTTCATACAAGTTGGCAGAAATAGTCACACAGTTTGCAGACACAGAAACAGGAGACACAGCAGGCCAGAGTAATCCAAGCTCAGCAATCACTCTCCAATACAGATTCAGGATCTTCTTCTCTGTTACCGTAAGTCCATGCAAACGTGGGTCTTTCAAAGAGCAGGGTTCAGAGTCCACAAGTGCTTCAGAGTTCCTCAGTAGGAATAGCTGGAGTACAAGGTCCAAGGCTTACAGGAGTCAAGTCACATGTTCACTGCAGGCTAGATTCTGAAGCACTGATTGCTCAGCTGTGGCTGCTTAAGAAGCAAAGGAGAGAATCATGGCGGGAACATGCAAGCTGGAAACTCCATTTTGACTGAGGGCAAGATAGCTGCAGCAAGACAGAAAGTAAAATGGCTGACGAACAAACTGAGTTTCAGGAATATATACATAGAACCTTACACGTAGGGTCCCTGCCACCTTGCAAGGAACTTGCTATCCACTGTAGGTACAAGTACCAAACAAACCCGATCCCCAGGGTTAAAGGACCTTACCCGTGCCTCCCGGTTATAGACCTGCCTCTGTGACCTTTGTGCTGCTTCCATATGTTCTCGGACTAATGGTAGGACTGTCTCCATTCTCTCTTGCATTTTGGCCACAAGTTCTATCACACTTTTGTGGGGAGTTGGATGGTTTTCCCAGGCCTCTTTTGCTATATCGAGTAAGCCATGGGATGTCTGCCATATAATAGTTCAAAGGGCGAGAAACCCGTAGATGCCTGGGGCACACCCGCACTGCAAACATCAGGTATGGCAACAAGAGATCCCAGTCCTTAGCATCTTTCGAGACTGTTTTTTTCAACATATTCTTCAGGGTTTTATTGAACCTTTCTGTTTGGGGATGATAGACCGATGTGCTCAACTGTTTAACACTTAACAAGTGGCAGAGTTCCTTCATGATTTTTGACATAAAGCGGGTCCCCTGATCTGTTAAGATTTCTTGAGGGATTCCCACCCGAGAGAACATACCCATGAGTTATTTTGCGATCAGTTTGGCCGAGGTGTGTCGCAGGGGAATAGCCTCAGGATACCTGCTAGCGTAATCTAGAACTACGAGGATGTGTTGATGACCCCTTGGTGATTTATTAACCGGCCCCACCAGATCCATGGCTATTGTCTCAAACTGTACCTCTATAATTGGTAATGGCACCAAGGGACTCCGAAAATGAGGCTGTGGACTGGTTACCTGGCACACGGGACAAGAGTTACAATACCGTTTAACTTCTTCATAGACCCCTAGCCAGTAAAACCGTTATAGAATTCTGTCTAGGGTTTTCTTTTGTCCCAAATGTCTCCTAGTACATGCGCATGCGCTAAGTCCATTACCAACCTCCGATATGACTGCGGTACCAGCAATTGCTCGACAATTTCCCCATGTATTTTTTCAACCCGATACAGCAAATCTTGGTTCATCTCGAATTGGGGAAATACTGTAGCTGCCCCGGGGTGTTGGGGTTCCCCATTGACAACCAGTACATTTTCACGGGCTGGAGTCAACGTAGGGTCACGTAGTTGCGCCGTAACAAAATTGTCACCTGCCACATTTAAGTATGAGAATTCTGGTCCCGGTGGCAAATCTTCCATCTCCCCAGCTAACACTTCTATAGGAGAGGGGTTTTCCTCCTCCACCGAAGGCAAAGGTAATCCTACCGCCAGTACATCTTCCTCTGGGCCACAAGGTTCATGCCCGATTTCAGGAGAATGCAACCTGGTTGCCACTGGTGCCGACGACTGTTCTGTGGGAGGGGTAATTACAGGCCAAAGCACAGAAAATAATGGAAAATCTCTCCCCATTATTACCTCATATTGCAAATTAACCACCACCCCCACCTCGTGTCACCTCATCCCCGCTGGCGTGTTTATCATCACCAGGGCGGTAGGATAATGTTTTAAGTCCCCATGTATACACAACACACCCATTTTCCGAGCAGTATACTCGCTGATTTGGACGTGGCTGGCTCGTATTAGGGTCACGAGACTACCTGAGTCCAGTACAGCCACAGCAGGGTTACCCTCCACCTCCACTTTACACAAATGGTTCATACTGGGTCCCTCTGGTTTGCCCACTGCACACATGTGTTCTGCATAGTGAGACTGATAGTAGCCAAAGTTGTTGTCCATGGGCTCAGTCATGTGGGGGCAATCAGCTCTCACATGTCCTGGTTCTTGGCACCGCCAACAGATTATGGGGCCCCTTTCGTTCCCCGACCCGTCCTGGCGGCCCTCCGAGTCTCTGCTCGCCGAGCTGTGGGTGAAGGTTTGGGGAATTTACTTGGTACCTTCCGGGTAGTCTCTCCCTGTATCTCCTTGGTAGCCCCATATCTTTCATTGAGGTCTACCATTTGGAGACCATCAGTAGGGGCTGCCTGTCCAACCCATGTTTGAAGGGTGTGGGGCAAAGTTCTCCAGAATTTATCAGTCACTATACGATCCAGCATAGCGCGGGGTGACAACACCTCCGGCTGCAACCACTTTTCTATCAGGTGTATCAAGTCATAATACTGGGACCGAGCTGGCTCGGAAGGGGAAAACTTCCACTGGTGTACTCGCTGGGCCCAGACCAAAACATTTACCCCAAGACGTGCAAGTATCTCACCCTTGACGCTCTCATAGTCCTCCTGTTGCTCGGGGGTAGGTCCCTATAGGCTTTTGCGGGTCCTGAAGTCAAAAACGGAGCCACGATCTCGGCCCACTGGTACCGAGGCAGTCTCTCCCTTTTAGCCACGCCTTCAAACATCTCCAGGTACACCTCGACGTCATCTGATTGCTCCATATTTTGGATCGCTGTACGCACCGCTTTCTGGACATCCTGGCATCCCAGGGCAGCTCCTGCTGTCTGCGGCGCTGTGATGTGCTGCATCAGTAGACTATTGTTTTCCTGTTGCTGTCGATTAAATATCTGCTGCTGCTCCATAGCCTGCTGCTGTATAGCCTGCTGCCGCTCCATAGCCTGCTGCTGTATAGCCTGCTGCTGCTGCATAGCCTGCTGTTGCTGCTGTGTAGCCTGGTGTTGCTGTCGCATGGCCTCCACCAGCATTTTTACGGTGTTCTCCATTTTCGGACAGTTATCCACCGGGTTTTGCGTCACTTTCTTTACCCAGGACATTTACTGTCATGCAGGAAAAAACAGCCTGACCTCACTGCGTTGCCCGCATTCAAGCCACCAATTGTAGGGATCCGCTCTGGTAGGCAGGGCTGGGCCGCAGTAATGAGGCAAACACACAGCCTTTTAGTTCAAATTGCAGTGGTTTTAATCATGAGTTCCACAAAAAGTCCAGATAACAAAATAACAGAACATAAATCACTACAGTTTGGAGAACCACTGGTCCCAGACTCACCCTTGCTTGGGACGGGCTTAACTAAGCGGCTGCAGGTCAGCAGAGACCGCCAGGTCCCATTACGGGTGGTCTGGTACTCGCTTCCTGGTGCACACTAGCACACAGTAACAAAACAATCTTCCAGGCTGACTCCAGCCAAACTCCTTCCTTCCACACACCAACTACAACAGCTCCTTATTTTATAGGCCTACTCCACACCCTCAGGTGAGGTACACATGAGCTGACTAGTGTTGAGCGATACTTTCCGATATCCCTAAGTATCGGAATCGGAATGGTATCGCCGATACCATTAAAATATCGGCGATACCCGATACTGATACCGGAAGTCCCATGTAAGTCTATGGGAACAAAATATCGGAACTAAAAAAACCCCATTCTTTCCTTGTAAACACTAAATATACACACATAGAATACATATATATATATATATACATGTCATTGTGACATATATATATACATATATGTATAGTTTATACACTTCTACATAGTAAAATATCCTCTGATTCAATTGCCGGGTAAAGCCGGCTTCAGTGAAAAGACAGAAGCACCCGACATGAAATGACACTTGGTGTACATAGGGTTAACCATGTCTTTTCATGTCCTTTGCTATCTGATTTTCACAAACAATTAAATCAGTCTATGTGTGCAAAATTTCACACCTGTAGGGTTAATTAAAGGTGTAAATTCGTTGTAAAAAAAAACGGACTTTTTTGCTACGAATTTACACCTTTAATTAACCCCTACAGGTGTGAAATTTTGCACACATAGACTGATTTAATTGTTTTGTGAAAATCAGATAGCAAAGGACATGGTTAACCCTATGTACACCAAGTGTCATTTCATGTCGGGTTCTGCATTTTCACAAAAGCCGGCAATTGAATTAGCGGCTATTATACTATGTAGAAGTGTATGAACTATAAATATATATATATATGTGTCACAAACTCAATGACATGTATATATATATGAGGTGTAAAATTGCTGAAAAAAAATGCGTGGGCTCCCGCCCTATTTTCGCAACCAGACAGACAAAGCCAGTGAGTGGGGCAGATAATGATAGCCCAGAGAGGGACCATTATTTTTGGCCCCCCCCGGCTACTAACATCTGCCCCCAGACACCCCAGAAAGGGCAAATCTCTAATTAGATTTGCCCTTTCTGGCACTTTGCCCGTCTATTCCCATTGCCCTGTAGCGGTGGCGAATGGGTTAATAAGGGGTTAAAATGACCTTGCAATTGAAAGGTCACTTTAAGCCAGGTTAATAATTGAGAGCTGTCAATTAGACAACTATCAATTATTAATCCTATTGTATGAAAGAAAAATCAAACACACACACTTTAATAAAAAAGAAGTTTAATGAAATAATCACACAGTTTTTGACCATATTTTATTTACCTGCTAAAACCATTTCCTGTAATAAAAATAAAATAATAAAGCAAAATTATTCTTACCAATCCGATGCACAGTCAGGTCCCACGGTGTAATCCTTCAGAAAGGGTTAATGTTTACTGCAGGGACCGCAGCTAATGCTGCAGCCTCACAGTAAACCCCCAAATGAATGAGTTCCTCTCCTGGCTGACAGGAGAGGAAGTGGAAAGCTTAATTGATTGCTTTCCACTTTCACTTCAGGTCAGCCAGGGACACCATCAGTGACGTCAGAGGGAACTGATTAACAAAAATAGGGGTTCCCTTCGAAAAAAAAATGGCGTGGGGTCCCCCCTATTTTTGTTAACCAGCCAGATGAAGCAGACCGCTGAGGCCTGGATTTTCAGGCTGTTAAGGAGCCAAGATCCATGGACCTTGCCAGCCTGATAATACCAGGCCACAGCAGTCTGCATATCTTGGCTGATTAACAAAAATAGGGGATCCCCTCGAAAAAAATTGGCGTGGGGTCCCCCCTATTTTTGTTAACCAGCCAGATGAAGCAGACCGCTGAGGCCTGGTTTTTCAGGCTGGTAAGGATCCAATATCCATGGACCTTGCAAGCCTGATAATACCAGGCCACAGCAGTCTGCTTAGCTTGGCTGGTTAACAAAAATAGGGGATCCCCTCGAAAAAAAAACGGCGTGGGGATCCCCCCTATTTTTGTTAACCAGCCAAGTAAAATGCAGACTGCTGCGGCCTGGTATTAAAAGACTGTCAAGGCCCATGGATTTTGGCCCTCAACAGCCTGATAATACCAGGCTACAGCAGCCCCATATTTGGCGCATCAAAAGATGTGCCAATTGTGGCACTTTACCCGGCTCTTCCCACTTGCCCTGTAGCGGTGGCAAGCGGGTAATAAGGGGTTAATGTCACAGTTGATTGCACGGTGACAATAAGCCCGGTTAATAATGGAGAGGCGTCAATAAGACACCGATCCATTATTAATCCCAAAGTTATTAAATGTTTAAAAAAAAAACACAGCAAGAAAAAAGTCTTTTAATGAAATAAAAGAGACAACACAGTTTTCATTTTTTTTATTACTCTCTCATTCCTGCGACGCCATCGATCTCCTGTAAAAAAAGAAAAAAAAAAAACCAACAGTATACCACCTGTCCGACGCAGTCCATAGTAACGATTGTCCCACGACGATCCAGCTCTGCTACATCGCAATGACAAGCAGAGCCTGTCATCCCGGCGCAGCACAGCTGCTTACCAGCTTCCCCGGCGGTGACATCATCGGACTGACTGCTTTACGGCCGCGATTACCCAGCAGTCACTGCAGTTATCGCGAGATACTGCATGTGACCGCCGGGAGAAGAGAATGGCGGCCATGAAGCAGTCCGGGATGTGACCGCCGGAGATCTTCTGCCAGGTAAGTGCCGCTGACTCCTGACAGACCCGACCGACGGACACTGACAGTGACAGTGACAATTCTGATTCCGGTATCCGATCTGTCGAAATAACGGAACTCGGGATCGGAATTCCGATACAGCCAATATCGGCCGATACCCGATATTTGCAGTATCGTATCGCTCAACACTAGAGCTGACCAGATCACGTTACTATGACCTTATCACAGGTCCTTGTGATCATGTAAAATCCTGAGCAAACTTCAGTCTGCTAGAAGAAATATATCTCCCATCCAGCAAGATCCCCTTTGGTGTACCACACCACCAAGAAGTCTCCTGTTCCCTACACATGCACAGAAAAACCCATGTCGAACATGCTCCAAATAGGGAAGAGCCGTCACCCTGATTGTTATGCTTAAAACAGGAAAGATTGAAGTTTTCAAGGCCTAAAATTATAAATTTTACTAAGAAATATGGACAAATATAATTTGTCATCACAGCGCATATCTGCACATGGCTAGTAGAAATGGTAACAAAAACTAAAACATAGTGTTTACTTTTTGAAATTAATGCATAAAACTACATTTCATAATTATCAATTAATGGTTCTTAAGAAACGTTATCTGTACCTGTAAGATAATGCAGTCAATGGATGTACGAATCATAAACATCATCATCATCCTCACAGTTTTATTTATGACAGACATTATAAAATACAAAGACTGAGGACAACTGTTCACACACCATATATGAAATGGCCAGCATCTAAACCTGGTAATATGAGCAATAATTAAATAATTACACCTAGAAAGTGCATCATGCATACTAACAATAGGTAGTTAGACCTGCAAGTGCTGGTGAAACAACCACAACAGATATAAATTAATAATGCTATATAGCTAACACAGTGCATAGTTACTCATGGACAATGTCGATCTAATACTGTACCTCAATAAAAGGCAGCGTCACCCATCATGCTTGTCTGTCTTGTAGATTGTTGAAGAGGGAATGTTTTTTTTTTTTTTTTTTAATTCTTTTTTATTTGTATTTTCAAAACAAAAATGCCACATAAGGCGTTTACACATCTCGGTCGCAGCCGATAAGGTCATAAACAAAACATTGTAAAAGTCTAAGTAACAAGAGAACAGAAAACCGAAAACTCGTTAATAATTGTAAGGAAACCCCTAACTTCTAGGATTCCTCCCGTCATCTTCCTTCTCTAACTTTGCTGTGATCCTGATTAAACTATTTCACTCGTCACCCTTCTCTGGCGTGTATTTTTTCAAATTCTCGCCACCTTTACATTCATTTATCCGATCATGTTAAAATATAAGGCTTTCCTCAATATCAGCATGATCGATCATGATCCCATGTTTTATTCATTAACGCTGTAATATGTTGAGGAATGTAATTTCTTTCGCTAGTCATGATAATAGTCCTCCCTGATTTGCTACCATAACGATATAGATCGGTCCTATAATTCATATTACGGTTCTCTCGCGTCGATCTACCCATAGGTCAAAGTCAGTCTTAGCCTGCTTCCATCTATTTGTAGCCTTTGTCGATGAAGTTTCAGGTATGCTGTGTAGCTATCGCGTAATATCCTGCTAGCCTGCGAGTAGTTTGTCGCTATATTCTTTTTTAGGGTTGTCTGATAAGCTATTAGTTTCCCGCGCATTACTGCCTTCCCTGCTGCCCATAAAAGTTCTGCCTATCCCTACTATCTCCATTATACCTTACATATTCCAACCACCATTGCTTTCACCTGATCTCGAAAATCTCATCCGTTAACAAATAGGAAGGGAAGCGCCAAGTTTGGTCTGGCCCCATCTGAACCATATCTGGCAGGGTCATGATACAGGTGCGTGGTCAGATATAGCTACGTTGTGCACATGTGCCTCTTCCACTCCCTTACTAGCTCCTGTGATAGCAATATATAATCTATTCTTGACCAAGAGTCATGTGCCGACGAATAGAAGGAATATTCACTGCCATCTGGGTTCAGGTGTCTCCAAATGTCTACAAAGTTAGTCGTGTCTAGCAGGGTTTCAAACGTGTGTCATGTGATCGCACAGTCGTTCGCATACGACGGTCTTCACTGGTTCGATTCACCGTATTTAAGTCACCACTTACTATTTTCGGGAAATTGTGTCTTGAAGTATAGGTGCCTCCAATTCTCGGAAAAATGGTCCATTGTCTTGTGGGTCTGTATATGTTATAAATACTATAGGTTTTGTTGCAAGTGATACTGATATTCTCACCCAACGACCATCTGTGTCATTTTCGGAGTCATCACCTTGCCTTGAAGCGCTTGCTGATTAATGTCAATACCCCCTGTCTTGCGCTCCGTGCCCTGTGACCCGTAACTGTCTCCCACCCAAAAATTTGAGCATGGGAGGAAAATCAGTCACCTTCAGATGTGTCCTCTTGGAGAAGTCTATGTCCGGCTTCCAAGGCGGAGGTACCTCAGAATCTTTTTGCGCTTCTCCGGCGCCCTCAAGCCTTTGACCTTCCAGGGATGACTTTTATTGAATGGGCGGCAGAAAAGTTATGAGTGTGCTGAGGAGACGGTTTTACCCTCTTATGGCCGTCGTTGGCCCAACCTGCGAGGAAAGGAGGAGTAGCACCACAATATCAAATACCCAATCAAGATATATTGAAATTCCGGATTAATTATTGGAGAGAGGTCCCTTGCTACCCTTTTCTAGTAACTCTTGTTTTCCAATAAACCGCTGTAAGCGGTCGTAGTCTCTCCACCACACCTCTGTTTATGTGACTTCCTTTTTTTTTAACCTGGAGGAGATTACCCCCTCCTCCCAGGCTATTCAGTGTTTCCCCCCCATGTGTCCCCAAAACATGAAACCCCAATAGCCTGCTTCACTTATTGTCCCTCTATATGTAATTTTTAAGTCAGTTGTCCCACTGTATCAAGTCCCCTCTCTATGAGAGTCTTCAACATCTTATCAAATTTTAAATTTAAATTTTAAACCATCTAAAATTGCAGCAACGCTATCATGCTTTAGTAGTATGAAGGAACCCAATAGAAAAAGGCTCAAACAGCAAAAAATTTCATTGGTAATTTAACTGGAGGAATCTCTTTCATCTTTCTGTTTTCCCCCTTTTGAACTCCATTTTGTCGTTGCGTGGGGAGAACTGGAACTGGTGCTTTACCCCTATCACTTTGTGGTTTCGTTCGGGTTGGCTTGTTCGGTGTGTCAAAAAAGACATATGCCCCTTTGATCTTTTTAAACCCAACGCACTGAGAAAAAATGTTAAAAACGAACATCTCGCCAAACAACGTTGAAAAAGGAACTAACCCTCCTCTTCTTTGAGACCGTCTGAAAAATCCTAAAGAGCAAAATTTTATGCCTGGGAACACTGGGGGCCCCCTTCTCTGAAACCCAAAAATGAAACTTTTTTCGTTTTCTCACTTATTTACTTGCCGGGTCTGTAACTTGGTTTTGGTGCCCCCCTCGCCGTTGTTTTTTGCGGCGGCCCAAGTTGACGTTCCCCACGACAGTAGTACTTTAAAAAAATATTTTGTTAATTTTCACGTGGTTAAGTCTGGATTGAAACGTTCAGGCGTCCCCCGGACGAAAAAGCTTTGTCTCGAGCGATTTAAGTCCCCTGTTTGTCTATCAAAATTTTTTAAATTTGCTAAGGTTTGTTCTCTGTCTTGGGAAAGTTGCTTTCCGGTTAGCGCGCCCTCTGTTGCAGCTTTTTAATTGGGGAAGGTATCAGATCTACAGACTTTTTATGGAAGACAATGTGTTGCAATGCTGCCGCGCTTTGAAGTCTGGTAAGAGGGGAAAGGTTGATCTCTCCCCATTTTCTGGGAAACAAAATTCCCCAGGAACTCTCAGGCAAATGGTGCTTTGATTTAGCTCTTGGCTGTCTTGGATGCGCTCAGCATCGCGCTCTTTCCTTTTCTCCCCCATGGCCCCCTTTTTCCTTTGTTCATTGGTAGGTAAACAGTTGGGGGGCGTTTTGAATCCGTAGCAAGTACGTCCTAAATTAGTCCCCCGAATGTAAAAGGTGTTTAGGTTCCCGGGGGGGTTTTCGCTTCCCCTCGGCCCCAAAACTTTGGTACCGGGAGGAATTCAGAGCGTTCCAAACCCCCCCACTGTC